>CAMOHE010032496.1:0-17939 GCA_946598075.1 Artocarpus hirsutus | reverse complement strand
CAAAATAATAAATAGCAATTATTCAATTAAAATTAATTTCACAATTTATATATATACCCACGCCTACATGCATATATTAATTAATCATAAAAAAAACATCACCCGGTCATCATAAATTAAACAAGTTACACATACTCATTATAAAACGAAGAAATCATACCCATGATCCACAATAAAAACTTCACGGAATAAACAACAAAATGAACAACTATTTATCAACTTCACGGAATAAAGAAAAAAATAAAACAACTATTTATCAATTTCGGATTAATAATTATACAACACAATCAACAACTATTTCTCACTTTGTACAAAAAAAACTTACAATTTCGGCTGAGATTAAGGAGTGTGGAGGCGGAGAAAGACGACGGCGGCTGATTCGGAAGGGTCTGTGTTTGTTTTTGTAAAGTGTGTTTCTGAAATGTACTGTTTGAAAGCCGAGGGTGGGGGGGCTTTTAAGTAAGCTACCACGACGGTTTTCTCCAAAAACCGTCGTGGTAGATCCAAATTTCGACTTTCCATTTTTTTTGGCCTTGGAGAGCTACCACGACGGTTTTCTGAGAAAACCGTCGTGGAAGATTAGGGCTACCACGACGGTTTTCTTCAAAAACCATCGTGGTATCTTCACACCTTGCCACGACGGTCTTCGATTTCACGGGCGTAACTTGCCGCGTATTTTTGCCTTTTACACGACGGTTTTTGTGAAACGGTCGTGAAATAAATGTCGTGTAATCAATATTTTCTTGTAGTGCTTGGATTTTGGGAAAGTTGCATTTACTTGGATAATTAACATTAAATTGGTTTTCTAATATTATTATTAAGAGGACTGTGACTATTGTGAGTTGCATATGACATGTGATGTGGGAACCTAAAGACTCGTCGTTTGTGAGAACTGATGCATAGGATAGTCAAGCCCAGCCTATGTGTTTATTTCTTGTCAGATATGGCTAATAAAACAACAAAAATCTTTTTCCCGCATGCAGTTAGCTACTCATAATACTATATGCCTCAGTCTGGCATGTAATAGTGTATGTTTTAAAATAAATCCTTTTTTTTTTTTTTTTGTTAGTAATAGAGTTATAACCCCCCTTAAAGTTAAAAGGATTCCTCGTGAAACAAATACAAAAGCCATGAAGGTGCCCAAGGCAAGTGTGCCACAAAAGGTCACTTGACCTTTAGCCCATGAGTAATACGATGGGTCATTAGGTTACCATTGGCCCACTAAATGGTGAAAGGCCATTTTAGCCTTTTGCACTATTCAGCAGCCATGTGCATTGGCAAACTTCAACACAGCAAAGTGAAGCAATCTAGAATAGCCGAAGTTGAGAGAGATCCATAGGCCAAAGTTTGAGTGCTATATTCTTTGGGGCAAAAAGTAAGAAATTTGGGTGAAGAGGATTCAAGAAAATCTGTTCCTTAGTATAATTAGGTTTTAGGTTGTGTGCAGTGTTTACCGGTAGCATTGTAATAAGCTTCTTTTACATGTTGAAAATTTTCTCATTGCTCTCTAACCGTGGACGTAGGCTAACAGTCGAATCATGCTAAATCTCTAGTGTCCTTTTTGTATCTATTTTTAATCATTTATTTTATTGTCTTTTTATTTTCTCCATATAGACATCCCGCACTAACACTTCCTTTTTCTTAGTTGTTAGGGGTTGTGTGTTTTGTTATTTGTCATTCCGAGTTGAGTTTCCGTCAATTCTGCTATGGGGATGGTCAAAACTAGACCTTGGTAGCAGCAAGAAGCCAGAGTATTCCCTCCGAAACCGTTGTTCGATGACCCTAAGACAGAAAAACGCTCCGGTGATGTGCACATCAACGGAGCATAGCGAGAGATGTGTCCTTGCCGGTGAAAACGGGGTTGGATTTTGGACTGTCTGATCGATATGCTTACGAAGCTTTTCAAGTAGATTTTTCACAATCCAATCGAGATTGTTTTGGAGATGATTTCATAATTGGAACAATTCATTGGTATTCTATAGGTTTGGAGATGATTTCATAATTGGAACAAGTCATTGGTATTCTATAGGTCTATTATTCTGAATATTTTCTGGTTTATGATGACTTTGTGGTTTCTCTCTTGACTAGGTGTTTGAGCGTTGATGGAATTTTGGAATGGATTAAGGTAGTGGATGAGTTCTTTGAATATTGACATGTAACTATGGAAAAACAAACAAAACTTGTAGCTAAAAGATTTAGGGGTAGAGCTGAATTTTGGTAGAGATAACTCCAAAGGGATTGTTTGAGCAAAGGGAAACCTAATAAGTCATTTCAAAGAACGGTGAGAACTAATAGTTTTGGTTTAAGAATTGTAACATATAAAAGTTTTATATTGCAACTTTTTACTGTAATATATGAAAGTGTTACAGTGTTCATAATTGTAACTGATAGGTAGAATCGCTTTTCCAAACAGCCCATAAGATTAGAAGTTGAGGTGAGATTAGACTCAAATTGTAGCAAAAGTTCTTACCGCTCTTCTAAACTGTTTTCAAAAAGCCGTCATCTAATATATTATATTAGATGATGGTCTTTAGTGCCAACAATTTCTGAGGTAGAAATTTCAAAATTTCTCACCCTTTTCTTAAATTTTGAATACTTTCTTTCATTCACTCTATTAAATTTAATATTTTTTTCTCTTAAATTCCCTATTCTCTATCTAAGTTCTCTCTATATCCCTCCTCCTTACCTCTTTAACTCTTTCTTTTTTACCTTCCAAGTTTCTCGCCGAAGTTCTCTTATCCTCCCACTCTCTTTATCTCTTCTGCGCGTCAATCCCTCAACCCTCATTTTCAACGTAATGACTCACCGTTAAACTAGGATTTTCGCTGCCATCACCTCCACATTAAGCTTCAAAATTTAGGCATATTTAAAATTTTTTGAAATTTCTTTTTTTTTTTAATTTGGTTTTTCTTTTTTTCCGTTTGTTTTTTTAAGTTAAGTGATAGTAATTGTAATAATATGACTTGCTACTAGTCTATTTAAGAGTCAAGAGTAATTTTATTATTAGCCACCAAAAAGTCAATTATCTTTATGTATGCTTATGATATTGCTCGCATGTATTAGACGACGGTATATTTAGAATATGAACTAGTGAATATGGCCTCAGTTTCAAGTAGTCTTCAGATTTCAAGCATAGCTGCAATAATGTGGAAAGTTGTTTTGGAGCGAGAAAGAATTATTCAATTGGGGTTTACCAAAATCATAGGAAACGGAGAGACAGATATGTAACAAAGTTATTACAAGATTACAAAAGAAGATTTGTTGATATTTTCAATTGAAACTTCCAGAGCTACCTTAATTTCCAAAAGTTTGGTGTTCAACTAGAAGGCAACGCAATTTTGACTTTACAAGATTCATAGAGCCAATGGCAGAGCCAGAACTTTTTCTCGATGCTGTACTATATAGAAAATTAGAAATAAAATTTTATAATATAGAGATACAATGATATATTTTAAATTATTTTATAGGGACAAAATAATATATTTTAATTATTTTATAGAGGTACTACAATATTTTTCTATTATTTTGTAGGGACACCGTAATAAATTTCTTTCAAAATAATGGCATAATTAAAATTTTAAAGACTACAAAATAAGAGTGAAATTTTAAATTTTGAAAAATGTGTTCCACTCATAACAAGGTAGCTCCGCCAGTCAACAGGCACCAGAGAAAAATCTTACAGTCTGTATGAAACTCATGACAATTTGGAAGATAACTTTGTTGTTATGACCTTGAATTTTGAATTTGAAGGCAAGTGCTTCTCATAGAATAAGGAACTGACGTAGGATCCTAATGACTTGTCGTTTGTGAGGACAGATGCAGAGGATCCTCAAGCCTAGCCTATATGTTTATTTCCCTTTACTTTGTCGCTATGTTTGTTACGATTGTCTTTGGGACCTGTGTGTTTTGTTATTTGTTAGCTTTAGTTAGATGTCGTTTGCAATTGGCTGAGAACGACACCGTTCTGCACAAGGGCACTCGCCCTTTTTTTCTTTTTCTGCTGAATGTTGCTCAAATCTGAATATTGTAATCCCTTTCTTCACCCCTTCGACCACGGATTTGGCCTTTTAAAGCTTCTTGCTGCGTCAACATGTGCTTTTCAAATATTGTTTACCAAGATAACAGTTATCTCAAGAGTTTTTTAATTCACGTAACTTTTGCAAAATACTCTGAGAGAAAAACGGAGAGTTCTTCTCTGAAAAAAAAAGGTCTGCTATCTCATGTGTTGAGTACATAGCAGATTCAAAAAAGTGTAAGGAAAATTCATTCTTACAGTTTGGCGCTCACTCGTCTTTCCATTGGTGTGGAGGCCTGGATTGAAAAATCGTAGTGTCAAAGAGGAAAGCTAGGATATCCTGATAGTGATAGTGATTTGGCCTTAAGGCATTAATTAAATATTGTTTACCATGTTTTTGTCATCATTTCAAAGCAACAAATTTTAATTGCATATTTGTTCTTCTTGAAATAGTGAATAGAGGTTATAAGACGTTATATGATAGAAAAATCTATTTCATTTCTATAAAGTTAACACCTTGCTACTTATAAAACAACGTTCACCCTAGACTAGTATACGGTGTATATTTTTTTCACTAAAGTCTATTGTATGTTTTGCAAATAACGAGGTTTTAATCTTATAAAATTAAATAGGAATGCCCAAATATGATACAAGCATAGCGCATTTTATAGTTTGCCCAAACGTGCTTTTGTATCTTGCTTGGCACAACCCTCTTCTTACTCGTGCTGACTTACAAGTCGTGAGCTCCCGGACGGCACAACCTATTGGCATGTGCTTTTGTATGTTTAGCTATGCTAGTTCAATACTTAAAGTACCAGCCTAAATAAGTCAACTTTGTAACATAGTGATGACAGTTGAGAAAAACATAATATTATAGATGAAGAGCGAAAAATATAACTAACCAGAAATCTAAAGTATGTGCTTATCTTTTAGAATTATTTAAGATTCGTGCCACATGATGTTATGTTGGTTTCAATTATTATCATTAAATATATAAAATCTCTTAACTTGATGTAATAGTTATCCCTATTCGAAAGAGCTACGAGCCCCCACAGCATACGCGGAGAACTTTGGAGGATGCTCATGGTGAAGGCTCACAAAGTGCAGTTGACCAAGGTTATAAATGATAAATTATAAATTTTTTCTAATCAAACATAAGGTTTCTAGTGGCGTTAATACTAATTTGCACTAATTAACAAATCACTTGATTTCTGTTTTAGGTCTTAATCGGTTACAGAGACTTTTTTTCCATGTTTTCAGACAAATAAGTATGTATAGAAATAATCCTACTTGTCCAGATTTTAATCTTAATTTTATTGGTTACTTGTTTTTTTTTTCACTTCTCTATTGTTCTCTTGCTTTCCCTGGAAGCACCAAGTTTTATCCGGGGACTAGGAGATGCAAAGCATAAGCATTATTGCGCCGTCGAATTATTCATGCAAGTTTGCACACTGATCAGCAACGTGCATGGTTCTCAAACTTCGGAGCATTTTCTTAACAGACCAGCACTGCTATTCACGGCCGCAATTAGTGGGACAATTGAAATTATAAGGATAATATTTCAATTTTGTACAGATTTCCAATGGGCTCGTATCAATGGTAAATTTCCACTTCACTTTGCTATCGAAAGTCGGCAAGAAAATATTTTCAGCCTTTTCTGTGAAAAGAACGAGCGTAATAAAACACAATCCGATCAAATCCACGGTCTACAGACCATTTTGTATTTAGCGGCAAAATTGGCACCTCTCCCGCAGCTCTCATCTGTTTCTGGTGCAGCTCTACAAATGCAAAGAGAGATGAAATGGTTCAAGGTTGGTGGTCGAGCTTCTTTTTTTTTTTTTTCAATATGTTTTTAATAAGTATTGTTATTATTAGTTGTTCGATATAAATCTAATGGTTTTAATGAAGTCAATAGTTGACTAATAAAAACATAATTATATAGCGGTGGTACAATTATTTGTCTTCCGTCGTAATGTCCTACTATAAATATACTGTGTAATTGTGCTGATTTTGTTATAGGAGGTGGAAAAATTGGTTCATCCTAAGACTAAAACTATCAAAAATGAAGAAGGAGAAGCTGCAGGGAAATTACTCACAAAGGAGCACAAAGATTTAGCAGAGGCTGGAGAAAAGTGGATGAAGGACACATCGAATTCGTGTTCGATTGTCGCTACTCTAATCGCTACGGTCATGTTCGTTTCCACTTCTACTGTACCCGGACGCAACAATGGTGAAACTGGAGTTCCAATTTTCTTGTGAAGTGATGCATTCTTGGTATTTATTGTTTTGGATGTGCTAGCACTCTTTTCTTCTCTGACATCGGTTTTGTTGTTCTTGTCGATTCTAACTGCTCGTTATGCCGAAGAAGATTTCATGGAGTCAGTGCCGAAAAGGCTGATCTTAGGTCTTGCTTCTTTCTTCTTTGCAATTACCGCAATGATGATCGCCTTCGGTGCAACGCTTTCCATTGTTCTTACGGAGAGGCTAAGTTGGATTGTTGTCCCAACTGTTTTGCAATCCTCTATTTTGCTGCAGCTTCCTTTGTTTATCCAAATTGTTCGATCAACATTTTATTTTACCTTTTGCCCTCAAAGCCTTTGGTCACATATATTGTCGAAAGTTTGTCCTTTAATTGTGTGTGTTTGTTTGCTTTTGGTGTTGCTGTTTGTGTTATTTTGGGATGAAAGAGACTCTCTTTTGTCATTGTATTTTCAAGAATCAGACTGAATAGTGTTAAGTTATTGAGTGCTACAAACTATAGTTCATTAGATTTACCTTATAGCTTAACAGATATCATCTACTTTACTTTTTGGATTACTTTTCCCCGAATTATAGGTTCCCTCATTCTCCCTTATTTTCGTTGAATCTTAAGGTTTTCTCATTTTGTTTTTTCAAGCTCAAATTTTTTATTTCTGTAATTCTCTTTTTAGATTTATTTTATCTGAAGTGTTTATTTTCTAGTTAATTAATTTTATCAACAAGCAAAATCACGACATAAATACTAATCCACGACAATTAATGTCTAGGGCCCTCTCGCAGAACAACACAATGAAAATGTTAACATTCATATGTGACAATTATGTGTGATATCTATCTCTCATGTGAATTAGACATTGCCTTTGCGGTCAACAAGCTATCTTAGTTTTTGCATCGTCCAACCATTGAACCATTGGTTGTGATAAAGTCTTCTTCAATACTCTTGTGGGACAGCTAATCATGGATCCTATGTACTAGCTTGGCTGGCAACAAGGCTATTCCACCTTTTATGTGCTTGTAATCCGATCTGGTAGAGTACTTAATTGTGACTTAAAATGTCATTTTTGGATCAAAATAGTTGTTGCAAATGAAGCTTAAATAGTTAAAAAACTAGTCGTTATAGGCTGACCGGCAAGCCAGAAATTTGAAATTTCTTGAAAAGGCTCTAAATAGTCATATGATAAATAGGCCATAAATTTAAAATTTCCTGAAAATGCTTCAAACAATCATCTGATAGATAGGTCGCCTGAAGCAACTGATAGGCCAGTCTAAGAGATCGGCAAACCATCCGAAGCATGATAAAATTTATACTTCTAAAATGTTCAACTAGCAAGTTGAAGCAAGGCTTTCGACAGGCCGATTGGGACAGTTGGTAGGCCAGTTTGTTTGAACTGGCAGGCTAACAAAAGGTTGAAAAAACCAGCTTTCTATCCCTTGTAACCAGAGGTTGACCTGTAATGATCGGTAGGCCGGTCCTACTGAATAGACCCTCCTAAAGCTTGTTTCTAAAATGTAGTTTTTATGAAAATTTATTGGAGTGAAATTTGTGTATTTTAAGTGTGATTTTGAGTCTGCATTTTAGATATAAGTATTCTTAAAAGTAAATATTTAAGCCACATAATTTTAAGTTTGACAACACTCATGTTTGAAATACTATGAATGCATGCATGCGTGATTTGAACTTACATAAACTAATTTGTTTAGAGAAAATTTCTCACTTACATGTGAGAATTTAGAACTAAAATTCAAGATTTGGCTCTCAAGGCTTGTCCTTCATTCTCCAAAGTGTGCCATGTCTTATATGTTCTTGAGCTTTGACTTGCTCCGAATCATTTGGTTATGCATTTACACTTAGCAAATTTCAAGAAAACGATTAGCCATTTTACATATAACAACAATTGATTTGTTATAATCAAAACTAATTTAAAATAACTTTATTAAATCTTGGGGCCAATACTTTGAGTGTTGTTTTGTTTTGAAATCGTTACAATAGGTATTTAATAATTTATGTCCATTTTTTGTTAAAAAAAATTGTTTTTATGTTTTAAGTATTTTTTTTGTTTTCTGATTGTCACAGTAAGTGTTAAATAATTAGTGTTTATTTTTATTTTATTGTTTTCTTTTACAAATATTATATTGTTAGATATATCACATGTTGTACTGTAACATATTTGAAATTTTCAAATCTTATCTAGATGTTTTAGGATTTTTGTCTCATTTTTCAAAAGTTCTACAATAATTTATTATTTATGTTAGTTTTTTAGATTTAGTGCACTTGTATTAGAAAGTCTACAATCATGTCAAAGTATCCTTTGTCAATTTGTTTTCAATTGTTAAAAGTTGTACAGTTTGATTCTCGTTTTCAAAAGTTGATCCGACTTTCTAACCTATCTACATCTTTTCTTACTTTCTTACCTATACAATGTTTTGTTTAGATTCTTGGATTATCTTTCCATCACCAACTTGTCTAACTCCTTAGCTCTTTTGCATCTCCTTTCTCTTTAAGGGCTCATTCATGGTTTAGAGTTTAGGCAGAACGAACTTAAAACAAAAACAAAAAAAATAGTTAAAGAAAAGAAAAGAGTCAGTCCGTTTTAGAAACCAAACATGTCTTCCTCTCATTCATCTAGAAAAATCAAAACTGTCTGTGTCTTTTGTGGTTCCAGTCCTGGAAAAGATAGAGTCTACTTAGAAGCCACAAGACACTTAAAATAAGTCTTAGCATATAGAAATATTAATCTAATTATAAGGGAGGAGCTTAGGGTTAATGGGGAATGTAGCAACAGCTGCACATTCTAGGGGTAACCATGTCATAGAGAGTATCCCTTAACTCTTAGCTGAGGGAAACCTCTGTGGAAAAACCATAGGTAAGAAAGAGAGAGTTTTGGCAATCCTTAAGCGTCTTGAAGACATGATCCATAACTCTGACCCTTTATATCATTACCTAGTAGTTTAGGCACCCTTGAAGAGTTATTCGTAGTTGTTAATAGGAGTCTGTTGGGCCTTCACCCCAAAATCGTAGGTCTTTTGATTGTAAATGGTTTTTATGATGACCTTTTAAAGTTTTTAGATTACGTTTTAGAACAAAACTTCATTGTAGAGTCAGAGAGACAATTCTTTGTTACTGCTTCAACAGCTAAAGAGTTGCTTGAAAAAATGCAAGTCGTCTATTTGGAGTCTAACTTGTAACATCCAAGCTTGATCGGAAGAAAGAAAGAAAGCAGGAAACGACCATTGGATTTGAGCCTCTATCTGTAGTCTTTTGGTTTTACTCATAACATGTTCCTTTGTACTTCTTGTGTCTTGAATAACCACTCTCCTCTACACTATGTATGGTATACTGTTGCTAAAAACTTTGGATTCATTAATTTCAATACTGTGGTGGCTGATATTATGGAGTAACTAATACTCTCGAAATACATCTCTTTTAAGGTTTGATCTTCTATTTATCGATGCTCTTATATTCTATATGCATGCATGACTATGATAACTGATAAGACATAGTACTTTGCATTCTCGAATCGTGTGACACCCATTATTTTTCTAACGGGTATTATGGTAATTAAATTAATTATTAGCATGCCAATTGAAATTGGTCTCATCTAAAGTCTATTTCATATTATTTATTTCTATTTATTTTTAAATTTTTTAAAATTTTTCTATACTTATTGAGTATATTTATCGAAATGCCTTTGAAACTTCTAATTAATTACAAAAATGCCATTTGGCATTATATACTCAAAAGTCTCTAATTTTTCCCTTATCTTCTCCATTCATCTTTCTTCCTCTCATGCCAGCCTCTCTTTCTCTCTGTTATTCTCTTTCATTTTCTCTCTTCATTCTTCTCTTTGATTTCCTCAAAAATAAAGATCATCGACTTAGCTTCAAGGTAATTAAGAGAGAAATCCGAAGTTGTTTCTTGATCTTCCAAAATCATACACCAAAAATCAAGGATTTTCCCAACCAAAATCACAATTTTCTTCAAGCTTAAGGTAAGGTTTCTAAGCTAAAAACTTCAACTTAAATCTATATTTTGGCATGAGAATTGTGAGAAATGAGTTCTTGATGTTTATGGGTAATTATACAACGTTTTTGAAGCATGATTTACACAGATTTTTGTTCAAAATGAGTTTTAAGCTAGTTTTGAAAGTATTAATTTTTTTTTTGTTTAGATTTATTTGTTGAGCATGAAAATTTTGAGAAGAATGATCTACATATGTTTTAGTGTGATAATCCATGGTTTTTATGCATTTTCTATACCTTGGAAATTAATAAAAAGGATCGGATTGAGTTTTAAAGTTTAAAACCTTTGAAAATGGAAATTGAAATTTCTAGAAATTCATCTGTCGGCAGGCTGGACTTGTCAATCAGTAGGCCAAACTTGTCGGCAGGTTCAGTAGGCCGAACCCTAGATATTGGCAAGCTTAACATGACAAGTTGGCAGGCCGAAGTTTGAACAAGACTGGCTCGCCGAACCTTAGAGATCAGTGGGCTGATAGAGGGTCTAAAATAGCAGTTTTGTTTAGAAGGTCGGAAATAGTTGATCGGTAGGCCAAACGGGCAATCCAAAGACACCTATTTTACATTGTTTAGTTTTACAAAATGTTCCAAGGATTTTATATTAATGATCGTGGCACACTAATAAGAATGGATAGTAAATTAACATGATTATAGAATAGGAATTAAGTTAAAGTATGGTTATTTTATACGTCGTAGGATAATAAAGTACTTGGAGCTTACATGGTGAGCTTGGTATCATGAGTTGGAAGTTATTGGCATGGTACTCACCAAGAGGTAGGGATTCTATTACTCATCTTTTGTGAGGTTTTGATGACTTAAAATTTGATTGTTTTATGTTGCAAGATATGTATATGATATTTTGAATGTATATGATCATACCCATAACACAATGATATGGAACTCGTTATGTATTGTACAACGAGGAATATATTGATTTGACATATGCTTTTGTAAATTGAGAAGCATGGTTATGAAAACTAACTTTATAAATAATAAATGATTATAGAAGAATGGTAAGACGTGAAGAGGGCGGCAGTTACTGTTGGAAAAGTAGTATGCAACAAAAATTTTAAAATTTTTTTCATCAGAGATCTTACTAACCTTGTTTGCCAAAAAGCTCTCACAATCTATCAAGAGAAGAACGTTCTAGAAGAGCCTCAACTACCTGGTCTTCCTTGCTATTCTCTATCCATGATCGGTGTGTATGTAGGCACACTCGTATAGCCTTTCCCCAATGAATCTCCTTCCAACTAATTGAGAAATACCCAGAACTAAGGTTCGTGATGTGTGCGCAATAGCTCTTCAGGGGAGTTTCAAATACTCATAAAACAGAGTGCTCACTCTAGATTTTTCAACTAATTTAAATAACTTATGAGTCTCACTCCGTATTCATAGATGTTGGGCCTAGAGGCCAATCCTTATCAGATAAGGCCTAAAAAATTTGAGTCTGGATCAATATTTGATAAAATTGCGTAAAAACACGTGATCAATTTATCACTCGATCGGCAGGCCGAACTGGCAGATGGCCTACCAAACTAACTCGATCGGCAGGTTGAGCCTGGATACCAGCCTGTCGAACTTATAATAAATCATCCCTATGAATCTTTTATTTTCCATCAGAGATTCTTGGGATAAAACCTCAGTTTTAATTCAAATAACCTAATAGAGAAGTTGTCTGATTAAAACAACAATATCTAGATAATCTCTAGGAAAATAAATATTCCCGATAATTCAATAAGTTTATCTTGAATTAATTTTCTACAAAATTAATTCAACTGATAAATAGACATGAATTATCTAATCCTATTGAATTTTAGTCAATCTAATAATTTAACATAAGTCACCAATTTATTGAAAAAGCACACCGTATCGTTATAGGATTTATTATGAGCTAGCAAAGGAGACCTAATGGACCTAGATAGTTTAAGCTCTTGATAATTATAAAACCCAATATCCTAGATATACATTTCATAATTATCAACTCCAACGCTACTCCACTAAACGCTTAGAGCTACACTTTCGAACTATATAGAATTACGAAGCCCGAATAACTAAGTTTCTATGACATATCATAATGTGTCATACCCCCATAAAATTATCCATAATTGGCTTAAAGATAAATTTTGTCTTACCCTCCCAATTATTTTTCTTTTACGTTCCATTATCTTACCATTAGAAAACTTATCATTCAAAGATAGTATACCATTTGGTTACACCTATGTATTCAAATGGTTGAGTACTCCAATTTTCTAATTACAAGTGCATATAAGAGGATATCAACAACTCCTAAAGAGGAACTATGGATTCTGTATCTATAAATAATAAGTCTATGCTATCAAGAGTCATGTTTTCAACGTACCGGTATGTGTACCAACATAAATTATGGATGTTATCTTTTGGTACATCAAAAGATATATGTCAAGACAACGGGCTCACTATTTATCTCAGGATTAAGATACAACACATATGATTGTCTAAGGTGAATTGATTTGACGAGACAAAATTATTAATCCAAATCAATTACACTTTATGTCCCAATCCAATACATCATCACTTATGACAATACACCAATGTTTCTATTCACAAAGTCCACATTCGATGGCCAAGACAAACCATCTCCCATTAGGGATATAGATAACATAACAATCTTTACATGAATAAAGCACCCAACTTTATTCCCTCGATCGTAGATCTTATGATTTAGACCTCACCTTTAGAATTATATCTTTCGTATAATAGAATCATGTCTTCCCCATAATCTGTCCATCATATACCTGATTCTAAAAACTTAGATTGACAGTCTCAGACTTTTGTTTCCTTATTATACATTCAACAAATATGAAAGTAAATAGGACTACAATTTGGTATATGAATAATAAATAAACTCTTGATTTGATAAAAATGTCTCCAAAAAATAAATTATATTTTTACTCCTTAGGGCATACATGTCCAACAGTTACGTCTTTGGGCTCAAATACCCTAAAAGGTAAAATAGGGGGAGGTGATGATGCTTCCTTGGGTTGACAGTCCCATAACACATTGTACATGAATTGACTTGCTAAGGATCCGGTGCTTGATGTCCCCTTACTGGACACCCTTGGAATGATTGTGGGGTGGTCAACCGCACCCATTTGGGTTTCGTTGAGTTGAGTGATATGATATTCTATTGCACAGTGGATACAAATGAGCATAATTGAATCTTGAACTAAAATGCATATATATGTATGAAACTTGGTAAGAATGATCATAATATATCCACTGAAATTGAACATCATAATATTGAGTACTAACTAACCATGTAGGTTTTAATATGGCAATGATAACCTAAGGGTGAGTAATGGTTTTCCCTACAGAGCATGTTGTCGCTTATTCTCCAATATCTCTATCTTTTCAGGACTCATCAAGTGTGAGGTGGTTATGAGAAAATACTTGAGGAAGCTATGTAGTTGTGTAACATTGGATTTGCTTCATTTGTTAAGGATATCCATCATGATAATGTAAGCATCATGTGTTACTTTTTGAGACTATATTAAGATATGTTAAGGTTTAGAATGATGATGATGGTGATAGTTTTATATTATTAAATTCAATGTGCTACATTAAACTGTAGTTTATTTGTTGTTTATATTTTTATTTGATTTGAGAGTTTCCATTTAAGTCTTGGGTAACTTTATTTTGTAGTTTTATTTTTATTTTCTAATCCTTATTTAATTTATTAAAAACTATTAACTCCTACTTCGGGCCATTACAAATCGTATCCACATCATGTCTATTATATATTGTATTTTGTTAATGTTTTGTGGGAATGCCAAAGTTAATTATGGAAATGTTTTGTAAAAATATTCAAAAAATATATTATTATGTTATTTGTTTTGAGTGTTTATATTTTGAGAGAGAATAGCTATTTATAGGATGACCCGCCAAGCTTGTCTATAATTTTGCGTTCATTCTAAACTCAAAGTATTATATTAATGTGTGTTTTTTATATAAATATTTGTGTTGTTTATTCCATTATTATTATTATTATTACCTCGATTCAAAAATAATAAAGGACTGAAAAACGGCATCATCAATATATGCACTTCTTTGACTATATTCCAAGGCCACAATACGGAGCTAGAAATCTAGAGCTTTTTAGCAATACTGTTATTGAGACATTAGGTATCCAGAGAGTTTAAAATTTTATATGAATAGATATATAGTAGCCTACATTGGAGACAAATAACATTCATGGTGTAGAGTTAATAGCGGAAGCGTAATAGATTTATGATTATTATTTGTACCATAGATTTGGAATATCGATAATTTTTTTAGGAGGGTAGAGTTGTAACACCTGTTATTTTTAATGGGTATTAATTATATTAAATTTAACAATTAGTGTGCCAATTGAAATTTTGTAAAATTTTATGTTTTCACAAATATTTCTAAGTTTATTTATTTTACATATTTTAATTTTTTTTTTAATTTTTATACACCTATTTTGTAAATTTGCCAAAATTCTCCTACTATTCAATCTATTTACAAAAGTGCTATTATGACACTTTCTTTCTTTTTCATGTGAGGAACCTTACCATGGAAGTAATGCCAAAACATCTTCAACCAATTTCTCCGTAGTTTGCTTTCTCCTACCTCCTACCTTCCTCTTTTTTTTTTTTTTTTCCACACATTTCTCTCTCAATAATTGTCCTTCTTCTTCTTCTTCTTCTTTTTTCTTTCTTCTTTTACCTCTTTTTCTTTCCCACGGCAGCTACCAAACTAGGATGAACCTAAAATCTAACCAAGCCAAACTCAAACAATTGTTCACCAAAAATAAAAATAAAAAAGCTCCTAGCAACTCATAGAGCTAAAGAACAAGTGGATTTTGGTGATCTAACAACGTTTTAAAGCCTGGATTTGAGGTAAAATTTTAAAACTCAAACTTTAACATAAATTTGTGTTTTGAGTATGAAAATTGTTAGAAACTAGTTTTTTTTAATAATTTTGGATATGTATAATTTTAAAGTTTAGAAATATATAGAAACTTAAGTTTTTAATCAAAAATAGATGAAGACATACTAGGTTCTTCTGGAAAATTTTCCAAGTTCAAAATGACAATAGTAGTGCAAAAACAACATCAAAATCTAAAGAAAAATATTGTTGTTGTTTTTCAAAAGTGATTTTGTTTTTGCAAAAAAAAAAATGTTTTGAGTTAAGGCCGGATCTAAACCCTTGACTTGCAAGGAGAGTGGCAGAAGACTAAAATGCTAGGACAAAGACAATTATTGGCTTATTATTATTTTGAAAATATTAAGTATTTAATGATTTTGTTTTAAAATTTCTAAACTTTGTAATTTCAAGATATTTTATTTTAACATCAAAATTTTTATTTAGCTAATTTTAAAATACAAATTATTTGCTTTAAAATGATTTCAACATATTTTGTGCCCAAAATAAAATTTACTTTTATTTATATTTTGATAAAAATCAATGTGTTTATGTTGAGCATATTAAACACGAGACACACTAATAGAATAAATTAACATAATTATAAAATTAGTATTTAAATTCAATTTATAATTTGTTATACATCGTGAGGTTAAATATGTAGGAAATATTTGTGGATTTATTTGCCAAAGAGATAGGATTTCTTATCATTTATTTGATAGCCATGAATTAAAATTATTTTGGCCATGAAAGTAAATGTTTCATGAAAATGTGTTATTATTGCTTATGAAAATAGATTTCTTAGATGATTTGAGAAAAGTATACATATGTAAATATTCATAATTTGACATTACAGGAAAAATAGATGTCAAATAAGATTTAGACTCAGAATAATAAATTTTGAGCATTGATTGTTCGAAAACATGATTAAGAGTAGACAATAGATGTGCAAAAGAATAGCCTTAGAGATCGGGTTATAAAGATATAACCTTGAGGTAGGCCCTAAACTCGTTCTTCCTCTCATTCCTCTTTCTTTCTATTAATTCTACAATATGACACAAACATTAAAATACTTAAAGAAAAAAAAATGCAAATGATGCATTTTGTCACACTTTTGCATGTCTCCTACAGTTAAAAGGGACAAAACTTGGAAATTATGAAGGTTGAAGTCAAACACTTTGTGCCTCACAGAGTGTAGGAAGTAAGTTGAAACTGAGAGTTAGAACTAAAAGTACTATACTATGTGAGTGCTTTACACTGTAGTATACATTTACCTTAAGCTGTAATATGTGAGAACTTTACACCGTTTAAGTTAGAACAAAGTTTTGCTAAATACTACATTAGTTCAAAATAATAAAGGTTGTAAATCCAAACTTGAGTTGCCCTTTCGCTTCAAAATCTTTAATCAATGGTTTAAAATGGACCTCCAAATTTGTTGCTAAACACTGGTTTAATTAAAAAACTGAGAAATGGTAAGAAATAACACATTTTCAAAACTAATGGAAGTATTGACATAAATATTAATTTGTTAACAAATAGCAACTTCTAAATTCTTTAAAATTTTTAGGATTTCGAAGCCCTGGAGAACAAGGAAAATTTTTCTTGAATTATTATTCTTATTATTTTTGAGCGGGGGTGGGGGAATTTTATTCCCAGATCTCTTTGTTTCATTTTTTAGTTGGGCCTCCGACTGTTTTGGTAATGGGCCTAGGCCCGGTGATTCTGCTCATAAAAGGTTTTGTTTGTTTGTCGTTTGGTCTCCTCCTTTCTTCCATGGCGATGCTTTTCTTCTTGCATGCAGGACTAGAGGAATAGGTATGTAAATGTAAATCATGACACAAACGGCCCAGTTTTTGTTGGAATTAAAATAAGAAACACAGCAGAAGAGGCGGATCGTTGACAAACAAAAATTTTCTAAAAACTTTGCTCATCGGGAATAGATATATAATTTTAATTAATAAAAGAAAGCTTCAGGAATTTTACAAACCTTTTGAAGACTATCAGGGTATTCTAGCTTTCCTCTTTGACACTACGATCTTCCAATCTAAGCCTCCACACTAATGGAAAGACAAGTGGGCGTCAAACTGCAAGAATGAATTTTTCTCACACTTTTTTGAACCTGCTATGTACTCAACACATGAGATAGCAGACCTTTTTTTCAGAGAAGAACTCTCAGTTTTTCTCTTAGAGTATTTTACAAAAGTTACGTGAATGAACAAACTCTAGAGATAACTGTTATCTCTCCCTATTTATAATTGAGTAATTAGTTATTTTTCAATTGACTTTTCAATATGAAAAATAATCACCATATCACACATATGGGGAAAGGATATATTTTACAGGATTGTAACTTTTTAACTTTTCCTTTCCTTTTTTTTTTTTCTTTTTCATTGCCGAATCACTTTGTGATTCGACACATACATATATATATATATAAGTAAAGAAAAAAGTAAAGGAAACGCTTTTCCTTCCTTCCTTTTTTTTTTTTTTGAAACGAATCATTATTGGTTCGTTATATATATATAATATATATATAAAAAAAAAAGTAAAAACGTAAAGTTTTCCTAAACGAATTCATAATATATATATATATATATTAATATATTATAAAATCTTATATATATATAAAAGATTTGGTTCAAAACCATATATATATATATATATATATGTATCTAAATTCAAAAATAAATCACATTTATTTAAGAATTAATCAATCAATTAATTA
>CAMOHE010032480.1:1188-19390 GCA_946598075.1 Artocarpus hirsutus | reverse complement strand
CCCTACCCCCCCTCTCTCTCTCTCCTCCTCCCCCTCGCCCCACCACCCTAGACCCCCTCTTCTCTCTCTCCTCCTCCCCCTCGTGCGCCCCCCCTCCCCCCCCGCCCCCACCACCCCAGGTCCTCCTACCCCCTGCCCCCCCATGCCCTCGCTGCCAGCCCCCCCACCCCCCTCCCCCTAGCCCCCAACACCCCCACCCCACTCCCCCACCTCGCCCTCCCCCTACCCAACACCCTCGGCCCTACCGCCCTTGGCCAATCCACCCCCCTCGTCGTGTAATCGACGCAAAATGTGAATATGTGAATATGTCAATATTTGATTATGTGAAATTATGTCAATATCTGAAATTGTGAATATATGAAGCTAACAAGTAATTTTAAAAATATTTGTGGTGAATATGTCAATATGTCGAACATGTGAAATTATGTGAATATGTACAATTTGTGAAATTATATTTGTAGTTGAAATCGTAAACTTCTGAATATGTATAATAAGTGAAATTATATGAATATGTGAAAATGTGTCGTTGAAAATATGCAATTGTGAATATGTTAAGATTTGATTACGTGAAATTATGTTAATATATGAAATTGTGAATATGTGAAGATGAAAAGTAATTGTGCAATCCGTGGTGAATATGTCAATAAGTCTAACATGTGAAATTATGTCAATATGTGCAATTTGTGAAATTATATATGTAATTGAAATTGCAAACTATCTCTCTAATATGTGTAATATGTGATAATATATGAATATGTAAAATTGTGTAAAAATGAATGAAGTGGATATTAGAATGTGAAGACGTGAATATGTCTAGTTTGTGATTAATATTACTATGTATATGTTAATTTTTGAATACATTGCGAGATCGATAGTGACCAGTACGAGAAGGAGTACGAAGACTGCACTCCATCTACATCGTAATATAGCAAGGGAAACCATCACAATAAGCCACGAAGATGAACCGAATTTGATCCAAAAGTAGACTTTGAGCGAAGGGCTACATTAATTAAAAAAATTCATTGGATGAGAAAGAAATTTTTAAGAATTGAAGTGACTTTTGATTCAAAAAGCCAACCAGAAGGCGCACCCAGCCATGAATTAAGTAGTTGGATCGGAGTCCTTAGTCGAGAGCACGTTCCAATATGGACAAAAGATTGGAGGTCTAAGGATTTAGATAAAGTAAAAGATATGATTTGGAGAGAGATATACGAAGCTTTCACAGTTGAGGATTGGTATAGGAAAAGGGCTTTAAAGGTTTGCGACAAATTAGCAAAGGGGTTCAGATCCAACCTCTACGTTACCTTCGTATAGCCATACTTTTCCATTCCAGAGGAGGATGTAAATGTACATAAATGGCCTCCTACAGTAGCACACTACTGCCTCTCCATAAACGATGACGATTGGGAAGCTTTTGTGAGGTATCGACGTTCCAGCGATTTCCAACTACTATCATCAAATGCAAGAAAAATAAGAGCAGAAAATTAATACTGCTCTATGGTTGGCCGAGTGGGATATATAGAGCTTGAGCAATCCTTGGTACGTTACTAATTAAGTCAAACTACATATATCAATTATTGCTTCATTACTATGTTACTAACAGGGAGTAACACAGTTTGCAAAGACAGGCGTGCAACCAACACGGGAGGAGTTGTGGGTAAAATCACGTCAAGGTCCCGATGGCCAGTTTAAAAATCCAAAAGTAGCAGAGATTTCCAACTTGATTGTAAGTCTACTGAACACGAACAATTAATTTGTATTTTACTATGGGTAGATGAAGGATTGCTTGAATAACGTGGTTGTGTTGTTGTTGTACAAAATGAATACACAATGCAACAAAGTCAAGGCAGCTTCCAGTCGGTCGGTAATGATGACATTTTGACGAGGATACTAGGGAAACCGAAACATTTAGGACGTGTTCACGGTTAATCAAAGTATGTGAAGCAGTCTCAATACTTTGACCTCCAATTAGGATCGTCAAAATTGAATTCCCAAATGTCGAAGATGCAGATGGAGATTGCAAAACTCTGAAGTCATGTGACTAAGCTCATTTCCCAAGGACGTGACAAGTCGACGAATGATAGCATCTCACAACGCAACAGCTTCAAAGCTAGTTGTAACCCTCCCAGTAATGTAACAAAAGCTCCAGAAGCTCCAAAAGTCCAATTGTCACCTCCTCATCAAGGGCCCGAACAATGTAGGCTCTTCGTTGATGATAGAGTTAATGGTGGGTGTACACTTGTTGCGCTTGGGAAGGTGTGGATGGAGAGCCTTCCAACTAATACAGTTCATGGACACCTATTAGGGGAAGAGAACGTGTGTGTTAGCATCACTACCATCAGAGTTAGAATAGCTGAACTGCCTGTTCCAACACTTGAAGCAACAACTGTGGGTGAAGCAGCAGGAAGCTTCGTAGCATGGCCGAAGAGGTTAGTTAAAGTCATCACATTGACAAAGACGAGTCGAGCACCTAGCCATGTTCCCCAAGATCTAAGCAAAAAGAAACGGCAAAAAAAGAAAAGCTCTCTAAAAGCAAGAGAATCGCAACCTGAGGTTCAACAAGAACAAGTACAAACCATTGCTAATGAGCAACTGCCTGCATTTAACTTTGCTTCAGTATCTCAAGAATTTATGCAGTTGGCTCTATATGCACATTCTTTCATGTACGATGGGTCGACCATTCAGTGCCCAGTACCAGTAAATGTCACTGGCAATGATTTGCCTATTTATGTGGAGTATGAAGACGTTTATGACTTCATCAACTTTGAAAAAATCGGGGCAAACTGTATCCTCGTGTACCTCAGGTGATAACTCCAGCATTATTTTAGTATTTTAAAAATATATGTAGAGTTGTAAGGTGTTTAAAAATAATTGACTGTATTATTTTTTATTGTAGTTTTTTGGCGAAATATTGTGAACTTCAAGGCATGATGCAAAATTTTGGCTTCATATTTCTGGCCATTGTTTCAAGTGCTGCAAGAGACCTACAGAGTGATCATAGAGAGCATGCCACATCACTCCTCCACCTATTAGCTCAAGCACTTAGGGAAAAATTATTCTTCCTGCCATACAACGTTGGAGAACATTGGATGTTGGAACTTATTTCGCCATAGGAGGACTAAATATATTGGTTTGACCCCCTCGGACACCCACCACGTGAGGATTTCGTATCAGTCACAAGATTGTAAGTATTAATATTGTCTTATAACATTAATTGTTTTTAGTCTCACATAATTGTATCGTCTATTAATTTATTTAATATTTAAACATGATATATTGTTAGGGCGCTTAACGAGTGGAAGCTTCAAGCAGGAACCGGTGTTACAAACCGACTGAACTGAATGCTATATTCTAAACGTAAGTGTCCAAGGCAACAAGGAAACATAAAATATGGTTTTTTTATTCTACGTTTCATGCGGGATATAATTACAAGTGGTATACAAGCATTAGGAAAAAAAGATTTTTATATACATACGGATATACATGAAGTTAGATTAGAATGGGTACAATTTGTAAATAAGTATGTGCTTTTTAGATAGGTACACATCATAGTAGATTAACAAAGTGCTCAAAATAGCTCAAATGTAAAATGATATTGTAAATACAATGCAATTTTTAATATACAACAATTATTGTTGCAATTAGGGCCTTGATGTAATGGATAACACATGGGACTGGCCATCCCGTTGGAAATAGAAATTGTTGGAGATTTTTTTTAACAAAAACTAACATATTTTCACGATGGTTTTTAATGAAAACCGTTGTGGAATATCGAGCTTCCATGATGGTTTTTGATGAAAACCATTGTGGAAGCTCGAGATTCCACGACGGTTTTCACCAAAAACTGTCATGGAAGCTTAAGCTTCCATGATGGTTTTTGATGAAAACCGTCGTGAAAAATGGAGCTTCAAAGACAGTTTTATGACGGTTTTTGATGAAAACCATCGTGAAAGTTAAAGCTTCAACGATGGTTTTTGTTGAAACTGTCATCGAATCTCGAGCGTCCACGACGATTTTCACCAAAAACAGTCATGGAAGTTCGTACTTCCATGACAGTTTTCATCAAAAACTATCATGGAATCTCGAGCTTCCACGATAGTTTTTGATGAAAAATGTCGTAGAAAATTACAACATCCACCCATCTCCCACGCCAATTCTTCTATTACACGACAGTAAAAAACCGTCGTGAAAACTCGATCTTGTTCCATGACTGAAGTTTCCACGATGGTTTTTTAACCGTCGTGAAATTTTTCTACGACAGTTTATAACCGTCGTAGAATCCACATTTTTTAGTAGTGCGTGCTAATCTTAATAAATCAAAACCCAACTTTTACGTACTTTAATAAATTGAATAGACCGAAATTATATTTTAAAGAATTAAAAAAAGAAGTTAAATAAATAACAAGATAAAACTTAGGTTGAAAGAATTGTTAGAAGTTGATATTCCAAAATCAAACTCCTCTCCTTATGAAATTCATATAAAAAAATACTTAAAAAAATTCACAAACTTTACCTTTCTATAAACTAGACTTGAATACAAAGAGTTTTATATATTATTTGTGTAGTTTGACAGTAACTTGAACGATGAAAAAGCCCTCAAAATATGATCTAGAATTTTGATCTGTCTAAAATTGGAAAGATTTCTCGGTGAACTTCAAAAATCATAACCAAATGTTAAAAAAACAATTGAAAAGAAAGAATTGTAATTAATAAAAAAATGGAATCATAATAATTATTTTGGATAAGAGAATACACGGATAATTTTAAATAAACCTTATCCAGATAACTTTAAATAAACGTAGATCATGAAGTGTAAAATAAACACATAAAATATTTTAGATCTATTAACGGTGCTCCTTAGAAATTTATAATAATCATTATTATGTATTTTTTTAACTCAAAAAATGCATCAATCCCTTCCGATATGTAACTCTTCGTTCCAAAAATAAAATTAATAATAGTTATAACTGACAGATAATTAAATAAATTATAAACTCCTGTAATAATCAATAGAAATTGTAAGAAATGTCACTTTTTTCAAAACTAATTGTAGTAAATATCATGTTTTGAAAATATTTATAAGAAATGCCAAATTTATAATGCAAATAATTTATCTACTCCTTTATTTATAGTGTAATAAATAATTTTTATTTACACAATAAATGAATTTACGGTACAAATAGTGTATTTTCCTTCTTATTTGCAATGTAATATTTCTTATTTATATAGTAATAAGTTGTTTACATTGTAAATCTAACATTTATTATAAATAGTTTGTTAGAACACTAAAATTGTCATTCCTAATATTGGCACTAATAAAAATATCAGGGTATTACATTTTGTGTTTTTTCGATTCTTATCCTTAATCTATTGTCTTGGACTACTTCTTTCACTTTGAGAGTTCATTTGTGGGGCTTGTTGGTCGTTAGTTGGTAACGTAGTTATGGCGGTTGAGATGAGCTTGACCAAAAGTCCATGCAAGTTTTGTATGCTTGCTTGTAGTCTTTTCATGCAATTCAAGTGTCTTAGGGCATGCCAACCTTTTCTTCTTTGGTTGATCTTATTGCTACTTTTTTGTGCTAGATTGTCATAAAGTATTCTCCTACTAGAGGTGTTATCGTGTCTACCTATTCAAGTTGAGGGTTGTCGTGGTGTTGGCCATACTCCTCTTCTTTGGTTGGCCATGCTGTTATTCAATTCAAATCACCTAGGGCATTTTTTACACGTTGTATTAGCAGTCCGTATTGTATTATTTAACAATAATACAATTTTTCATGGCATTTATATATGAAATTGAAGTTTCAAAATGAGTTTAGGATCAGAGTCTAGGTCAGAATTTGAGGTTGGGATTGGGATCAGGTTTTCAAACTAATATCTAGGTCGCCATTCAAGAAAAAGGTCAAGATTGGGTTTTGGGCTCGGGTTTGGAGCTTGGACTTAGGGCCAGCTTTTGGGATAGAATTTTGGTTCAGGTATTGGGACTGAGGTCATGGTTGAATGTTGGGATCAAGGTCAAGGTTAGGGTAGGGATCTAAGAACTTTATAAAATTAGAGTTATATGGCACTTAATTGCATATATTTTTGCTTTGCTCTAGGCATTTTAATTTAATTTTATGCAATTTTGTTTTATTTTTATTTTAGTTAATTTGATATTATTTTTAAATTTAATTTAATTTTGTAGAATAATATTTTCTTTTAATTTCTCATATAATTATTTGTTTTGTTCTCAATTCTATATGTTAAATTAGGTGACAAGAGCTAAAATGTTAATTTGGAAAAAAGTGGAGGCAAAATTGTAAAGAAAATGCTAAGTAAATTCAAAATTAAGGCCACCCAAACAAATCCCACTTGTGTAATTTAAAAATTGCTTAAATTCACCATGAGCGCCATTGAATTAGCCCAAGAATGGATCAAATGGGAACGCATCTTACATTTTCGATAAGGGCGTGTCTCAGAAGATCTGCACAGGCTCCTTGCAATCACTGCATGCCACGTGCCCTCTTCCAGGCTCACTAACTTCTAGTCACTTGAGTTCTAGTGCTTCTATTTCACTAAAACTACATGTACCTTTGGCTCTAAACTGCTATCACTTTGCCATGCATCCCATTACTCCTTCCGCCTAATGCTTCTCCACTACATTTCCAAAGTATAAGAGACCCTTGTACATGCTGGATCTCTTCCTTTTTTGGTAGGGAAAATGCCATTTTTTCTTGAGGGAATAGGGACCATCTTATGGACCGGGTTTTTGGGAGTTGATTCCTAACAAAAGAAAAATGAAGAGAATTTCATTTTTTAGGTTTTAGGATTTAGTTTCAATTTCAGGTTGAGATTTTCATGTTCATCAAAACACCATTAGAGAGCATTTTTTAAGAACCAAAAGGAGGATGAAGAAGGCTAGGGAAGAAGAATCTTGAACCTTATGACACCTCCTTTTTGATGATTTCTTTCTAATTTTTATTCTTCTTATTTTTCATATATTATAAGAATGCTTGAATATTTTAATGGATCCTTTTAATGTATTTTAATTTTTGGTTCTCTTGGGTTGGTTGTTGAAGATATTAACTATTCTATTATGTGGTTACTTTTCCTTGTGATTTGGCCTTCATTAGAAGATGTTGGACTTGAAAGAAATTGGAAAATAGATTTTTAGGTTTGTGTCAATCATAGGATAACATACAATTTGGAATAGGAATATATCGTTAGCACATGTGTATTCATTTGAATTCTCGAACTCATTGAATTTTTGTTAATTAATTCCTCATATGACTATAGAGGTTTAAGTTAATGTGAATATTCCTACTACAGTTTCGTGCATTTGGCTATCAATTCTATTAGCTGAAACTAATCCCTTAAAGGGTAGATTTAATTCAAATGAAGTTAATCCCTAGAGCTTTATTTTTATTATTTTAGTTTATTTTATTTTATTTTAATATATATTTTTTCCTTTATATTAATTATTAAAATAATCTTAGAATTAATATAATTTAGGTAATTAACTAAACTTACACAAATCTCCATGGGAAACGATATTTTTTATATTCATTATGTTCCTTGTTTATGTGATATTGTGCATTTGCAACTTTCTACAAACAAGGATCAATTTTTGAGACAGGGATCAGGGTCGAGTTTCAAGACTGAGATCAGGATCAACTTTCAAGGGGTCAGGGTCAAGCTTCAAGGATGGGTTTCAAGGTAAGGTTTTAGGCTTAGGTTAGGGTCAGCTTTGAGAATCAAGGAAGGATTTGGGGTCTTGTTTGAGGACTTGGGTTGTGGTTAGATTTCCAAACCAAAGTTGAGGTTAGGATTAGGATCAGGTTTCACGACCACAAGTTGGGGCTAGGTTTCAAATTTGGGGTCGAGATTCGAAATCAAAGACAAGATTAGGTATTGAGTCTAAAATTATAATCAAGGTAGAAATTTGGGACTGAGCTCATGGTCCACTTTTGGGGTTGAGATCGAGCTTAAGGGACCAAAATGAATGTTAGGTTTCAAGATTAAGTTTTTGGACAAGGGTTAGGATTAGGTTTTAAGATTAGGTTTTAGACTTAGAGTTAGGGTTGGTGTCAGGATTTGGGGTTAGGGTGTTAGAAAACGAGAACATGGTAGAATTTTAAAAGTTATAAATAAGAGTATTTTCCAAAACACAAGTTTGACATACTAAATATATAAATTAATGACAAATCTTACTAACCTCTTTTGTATACCAAAGTGTGCTTGAATCCTTGTAGAAAAGAACGTTCCAAAAGAGCCTTAACCAAGTGGTCATCTTTACTATTCTCTATCCACTATAGGAGTGTGGGTGGTCACACATCGTGCAGCTCTTCCTTCGGTGACTCTCCTTCCGACCACTTGAGAAGACCTAAAGCTAGGGTTCTTAATGTTGAACAATAGCTCTTAGGAAGTTTTAGAGTTTCTCAAACTAAAGTACTCACTCTATGCTTCTAAACTGATCTAAATAACTGAGAAAACTCCCCCTATTTATAGTGTTTGAATTTGGGGTTAATCCTTATCAGAGTTCAAAATTTGAGTCTAGATCAACTTCAAATGAAAAACGTGCCTAAAATGCATATACAGATTATCGCATGGTCGATAGGCTAATTTGGATGATCAGACTGCCGAACTTACTCCGTCGACATGCAAAGTTTCCCACCATCCTACCAAACTTACGATAATCTTGATCTCTAAGAATATCTTAATTTCCACCCAAGAATCTTAGATAGAGCCTTAATTTTAATTCAAATAACCCAATACAGAAGTTATTTGATTAAAACAGCCATATCTAGATAATCCCATAGAAAATAAAATATTATCAAAATAATTCAACATGTTTATCTTGAATCAATTTACAAAAGTAATTCAATCGATAAACTAACATGAATTATTAACTCTAATCTTATCAAATTTCAACCAATCTAATAATTTAACATAAGTCACCAATAAGTAGGAAAAATATGCCGTATCGTTTCAAGATTTATAATGAGCTAGCAAAAGGGACCCGATGGACATATATAGTTTAAGCTTCTATAATTATAAAATGCAATATCCTAGATACATATTTTATAATTATCAACTCTAATGCTACTCCACTAAAAGCTCAGAGCTGCACTCTCGAACTGTATAAAATTATGATGCTTCAATAAGCTAACCTCCATGATATATCATAATGTGTTACATACCTACAGGATATTTATAATCGGCTTAAGGATAAATTCTGTTTTACCTGTCTAATTATTTTTATCTTACATTCTATTATCATACCATTTGAATACTTTCTATCTGTAGATAGTATACCATTCGGTTATACTTATGTATCCAATTGGTTGAGCAATCTAGTTAACCAATTATAAGATAACATATATCAGAGAATATCATTAACTCTACAAAAAGAGCTATGGATTCCATATCTTTGAATAATGAGTCTACATGAATCAAGAGTCATGTCTCCAGCATATCAATATATGTACCATCATTAAGTTAGGGTGTCACCATTTCGTATATCAAAAGATACAAGTCAAGAATACAAGAGCATTTGTCATTTTAAGATTAAGACACAACACATATGATTGTCTAAAGTGAATTCATTTGCACAAATGGACTTATTAACCAAATCAATTCAATCTTTTACGTCTTGATCTGACAATGCACCAATGTTTCTACTCACAGAGTCCTACTCCGATGATCAAGACTAGCCATCTCTCGTTAGGGATGTAGACAACATAACAATCTTAGCATGAATAAAGCACTCAACTTTATTCCTTTGATTATAGATCTTATGATCTAGACTATCACTTTTAAGATTCATCATACATTCTATAGAAATGAACATAAAGATGACAACATTTGGTATATGAATAACTAAACTCTTTATTGATAAAATGTCTCCAAAACTATATTACAATATTTTACTCCTTAGGGTGCTATGTCTAACAATCTTCTACTTACACTAAGTGAGTAAAAATGACATATCTCGCACCCCCATAGCCTCCACATGCTTCTGAAAAACTCTCTAGTTAGTGTCTTCATGAAAGTATCAGATAAATTGTCCTCAAATTTTGAATACTACAATATGCTTGCCCTCAACAAAGTCCTTTATCACATGACACTTCTTGTGAAACCTTGGTTCTTTAGCATTAGCTATTGCTATAGTATTATCACAATGTAGTAATACCGCCTTATCCATATTAGGAACTACCTCAAGATCCTCAAAAAACTAGCAGAGCCACCCTGCTTCTTTCAAAGCCTCACTAACTGCTATATACTCGGCCTCCATCATTGAATATGAAGTGCAATCTTACTTGACACTTTTCAAAACAATGGCACTACCACCTTGAGTAAACACAGAATCAGAAGTCGATCTTCTCGAATCCAAATAGGATTGGAAATCTAATTTAGTCTATCTTTGAGGTGTTAGATCCTCACCTAAATACATAAGCATATACCCTTAAGTCCTTCTCAAGTACTCAAAAATATGCTTGATTGTAACCTAGTGGTTTGGTCCTAGATCCAACTGAAATCGACATACTATCCTGACAGCATAATAAATCTCCGATCGCGTGCAAAGCATAGCATACATAAGACAACCTACTGCCAAAGTATAAGGTACCTTCTTCATGTATTCTCTTTCTTCATTAGACTTTGGTGAGTCTTTCTTAGAAAGAGTAATTCTAGACCTAGATGACTGCCCACCTTTCTTGAAATTTTGCATTGCAACTTCTCGAGAATTTTATCTATGTATGCAAGTTGAGATAAAGCTATCATTTTGTTCTTTCTATCTCGAAAGATCTTGATACCGAGAACATAATTAGCTTCACCCAAGTGTTTCATGTCAACCTACTTAATCAACCATAATTTGACTAATGACAATTCTCTAATGTCATTGCCAATTAGTAGAATGTCATCTACATAGAGTAGTAGAAAAACCACATTTTCATCCTTAATATGTTTGTAAACACATAGTTTATCTACGTTTTGTTTGAACCCATAAGTCTTGATCACTTGATCAAATCTTATGTTCTAAGAATAGGAAGCCTTCTTAAGTCCATAAATTGACTTGAACAGCTTATAGACCTGAACCTCTTGACCCTTTGCCTTGAATCTGTCTGGCTGCACCATATATGTGGACTCATTAGGATAGCTTTCCAAAAAGGCCATCTTGATATCCATTCTTGTAGTCGAGAGCGGCGACTGTGAATAAGAGAATGTAGATAGACTTAAGCATGGCTACATGCAAAAAGGTTTCCTCATAATCGATTCCTTCCTTTTGTGTGCATCCCTTAGCTATTAGTCTAGCCTTATAGGTTTCAGATTTCCTATTTGCTCCTCTCGTTCTCTTATAAATCCATTTACACCCTATGGATTTTACCCCTTCGGTAAGATCTGTAAATTCCTAGACCCAATTAGTCTCCACAGACTTCTTCTCAATGTTCATCGCTTCTGTCCAAAGCTTTGAATAAACATCCTCCATAGCCTCCTCATAAGTGTAAAGATCCCTATCATGTACAACCAATTCTATTAAGTAGACTTCATCATTGAACATATACCTTTCGAGTTGATGCTTGATTCTCCCGCTACACCAAAACCCCTTAGGTTGTTGTTCGGTTGATTTTTCTACACTGAATGGGTTGGTTTCATCCAGAACCCCTGGAGTGATCAAATCACTTGCCAACTCACCGAGTACCACTTTATTTTGAGGCTTAAAGGCATTCATGTAACTTTTCTTAAGGAATGTTGTATTCGTTGAAACCACGACTTTATTTTCTTTTGAGATATAGAAATAACTACCCTTTAGTTCCATTTGGATATCCTACAAACACACAAACTTCCAAACATGCTTCCGACTTGTTGGCTTCCTTATTCAGGACATCAGCCGGGCATCTCCATATGCGAATATGATTTAAGAATGTCTTCCTACATGTCCACAATTCATGAGGAGTTTGAGGAACTGATTTTAAGGCACGTCGTTCAAAAGATAATATGGGGATTTTAGTGCATATACCCAAAAAGATAAAGGTAACGTCGAATAACTCATCATGGACCTAACTATATCCAACAAAGTCTTATTCCTTCTATCAGCTACGCCATTTTACTGCAAAGTGCCTGGCACAGTCAAATGGGATAAAAGCTCATCCTCTAATAAGTGTCCCAAGATTTCATCCGAGAGGTATTCACCACCTCGATTGGATCAAAGTGTCTTTATGGGTTTATTTAATTGCTTTTCTACTTCAGCCCAAAACACCCTAAACTTATCAAAAGTTTCATTTTTCTAATGCGTTAAGTAGACATACCCATATCTTAAGTAATCATTAATAAAAATGACGAAGTACTCATACATTCCACGTGCCCTAATGTTCATGGGACCATAAACATCACTATGCATAAGTTCTATAACCCCTTCGGCCCTATTGTCCTTAGACCCAAATGGTCTTTTGGTCATTTTACCCTCCAAACAAGATTCACATTATGGTATAGATTCTACTTCTAAGTGACTTAAAGGTCCATTCCTTACCAACCTTTGAATCCTATTCAGGCTAATATAACCTAATTGTAAATGCCTAAGTTAAGTCTTATTAGAGTGAGAAGTCTAAAGTCTTTTACAGTTATTAACCTCAGTATTAAGTAGTATGTCCATCTTAGATTTGATAAAATAAAGATTGTTTTACATCCATTTATCACAGATAAAAGATTTGTTTTTACGAATCACCATTTTATTATTAAAAGATACTAAATAAGAGTCATAAAATAAACAAGCTACATATATTAAATTCCTTTTAAGTCTAGGAACAAAAAAAATCTTTCAAAACTAAAATCCTATAATTATCAAAATAAAGATGGATGTCTCTCACTGCTTCAGCTAACACCATGGATCCATCACCCATCATAACGTGAAGTTCTCATGTAGCAGACTTCTCATTTTTTTAACCCCTATAAAGAAACACAAACATGATTCGTTGCTTCACACTTACATCCTCGAGAAAGAAAGTCCTTGCAATTCTTCTTGATGTGCCCAACTTTCCAATAGAAAAAGTACTTTAGCTTTTTCGAGTTCTTCTTTTTCTTCTTCTTATTCTTGCCATTTGCTAGAGTAGAAGATATCTTGTTCTTACCTCTCTGATTTTTTCCATTCCTTAGGTTAGGATTGGATCCAAATGTAGCTGCCAAGTTAGCCTCACCACCAGCAGGAGTTTCCCTAATCAAATTTTTGAACTCCTATAACTGCTTTATCAACTCAGTCAAGGTCACATCCTGTTTTTTGTTTAAATTATATGAAGATCTAATTGGGATGAATTCCTTTGATAGAGTCTCAAAAACCATTGTCATATGTGACTTAGCATTGACATCAGCTCCATGGGTTTGAGAGTTTTTTAAGAGCCCTTTGACGTTTTGTAAGGGCTTGACCTCCAAACATGTCTTCAAGATCATCCAAGATCTGCTTTGTAGTCTCATAATCTTCATCTTGAGCCTATAGCATGTTATTTATGCTAGCCATAACATAACAACGGGCCTAACATTAGCATCTTTCTAGCAACCATATGCTTAGATTTGTTTGTCAGTGGAATCCCCCATAGGTTGGGAGGACACGGTGTTGGCAATACAAATTTTAGTTTCTCAAAGGAAATGATGATATTTAGGTTCTTTTTTCAATCATTGTAACTCTCACCAGTTAGCATGTTTCTATAGAGTATCGATGATAAAGTATTTTTTGACACTTTAATCTACAAAAAAGATTTATATGCCAAACATAAGCAAACAATCCATATCAATTTAGTTAGATAACACAAGCAAGTAAACATACAATTGTGTTTATATGTCAAAACCTTGAAAAATTCACAACCTTACAATGATAATTCCTAACTTAGAATCCAACAAGCAGCCTAGGAGAGACTTGCCAAATTCAATTAGGAACACAAATGCCTTCCAATTAATATTTGCCATCTTAGACTCGTCTAATCTAGCATATATTAATAATTATTTTCTTCAGCCATTAATTTCATTAACAAAACTCCTAGGAGAGGTTAATAATAAAATTAATCTTGAGTGTATAACCATCGTTTCAACTATTTTATCCATGATTTATAATCGCTACCTAAGGTTGTACAATGATAAATCATCACTACTACAAAATGTGGATTCCACGATGGTTATAAACCGTCGTGGAAAAATTTCACGACGGTTAAAAAACCCTCATGGAATAAGACCGAGTTTTTACGACGGTTTTTTACCGTCGTGTAATAGAATAATTGACGCGCGAGATCGGTGGGAGTGCTAATTTTCCACGATGGTTTTCTCCAAAAACCGTTGTGGAATAAAGAGATTCCATGACGGTTTTCACAAAAAACCGTCGTGGAAGGTGTAGATTCTACGACGGTTTTTGGGCTAAAATCGTCGTGGAAGCTCCTCCTTCCACGACGGTTTTTTGTGAAAACCGCCATGGAAGGAGGAGCTTCCACGACGGTTTGCACAAAAAACCGTCGTGTTCCATGACAGTTTTTACAAAAAACCATCGTGGAAGAGGGAGCTTCTACGACAGTTTTAGCCCAAAAGCCATCGTGGAATCTCCACCTTCCACGATGGTTTTTTGTGAAAACCGTCGTGGAAGGAGGAGCTTCCACAACGGTTTTCACCAAAAACCATCGTGGAAATTTGGTATTTTTTGAAAAAAAAAAATTCTCCCATAATTTCAATTTCCCACGGGATGGCCAGTCCGGCATGTTATCCATTACATCAAGGCCCTAATTACATACAATAATTGTTGTATATTAAAAATTGCATTGTATTTACAAAATCATTTTACATTTGAGTTATTTTGAGCACTTTGTTAATCTACTATGACGTGTACCTATCTAAAAAGCACAAACCTATTTACAAATTGTACCCACTCTAATCTAACTTCATGTATATCCATATGTATATAAAAATCTTTTTTTCCTAAGGCTTCTATACCACTTGTAATCATATCCCGCATGAAACGTAGAATAAAAAAACCACATTCTATGTTTCCTTGTTGTCTTGGACATTTACGTTTAGAATATAACATTCTGTTCGGTTGGTTTGTGACACCGGTTCCTGCTTGAAGCTTTCAATCGTTAAGCGTCCTAATAATGTATCATGTTTAAATAATAAATAAATTAATAAACGATACAATTATGTGATACTAAAAACAATTAATTTTATAAGACAATATAAATACTTACAATCATGTGACTGATACGAAATCCTCACGTGGTGGGTGTCCGAGGGGGTCAAACCAATATATTTGATCCTTCCATGGCAAAATAAGTCCCAACATCCAATGTTCTCCAACGTTGTATGGCAGGAAGAATAATTTCCCCCTCGGTGCTTCAGCTAATAGGTAGAGGAGTGATGTGGCACGCTCTCTATGATCACTCTATAGGTCTCTTGCAGTAGTTGAAACAATGGTTGGAGATATGAAGCCAAAATTTTGCACCATGCCTTGAAGTTCACAATATTCTGCCAAAAAACTACAATAAAAAATATTACAGTGAATTATTTTAAAACACCTTACAACTCTACATATATATTTAAAATACTAAAACAAGGCTGGAGTTATCACCTGAGGTATACAAGTATACAGTTTGCCCCAATTTCTTTGAAGTTGATGAAGTCGTAAATGTCTTCATACCCAACATAGATAGGCAAATCATTGCCAGTGACATTTACCGGTATTGGGCACTGAATGGTCGACCCATTGCGCATGAAAAAATATACGTATAGAGCTAACTACATAAATTCTTAAGGTACTGAAGCGAAGTTAAATGCACGCAAGTGCTCATTAGCAACGATTTGTCCTTGGCATTGTTGAACCTCAGGTTGTGATTCTCTTGCTTTTAGAGAGCTTTTCTTTTTTTGCCGTTTCTTTCTACTTAGATCTTGGGGAACATGGCTAGGTGCTCGACTCATCTTTGTCAATGTGATGACTTCAACTAATCTCTTCGGCCATGTGACAAAGCTTCCTGCTGCTTCACCCACAATTGTTGCTTCAAGTGTTGGAACAGGCAATTCAGCTGGTCTAACTCTGATGGTAGTGATGCTAACACGTATGTTCTCTTCCTCTAATAGTCGTCCATGAACTGTATCAATTGGAAGGCTCTCCATCCACACCTTCCCAAGTGCAATAAGTGTACACCCACCATTAACTCTATCATCAATGAAGAGCCTACATTGTTCGGGCCCTTGACGAGGAGGTGACAATTGGACTTCTGGAGCTTCTAGAGCTCCTGGAGCTTCTACTATAGTGTTGGGAGGGTTACAACTAGCTTTGAAGCTGTTGCGTTGTGAGATGCTATCATCCATCAACTTAGCACGTCCTTGGGAAATGAGCTTAGTCACAAGACTTTGGAGTTCTGCAATCTCCATCTGCATTTTCGACATTTGAGAATTCAATTTTAGTGATCCTGGTTGGAGGTCGAAGTATTGAGACTGCTTCACATACCTTGATTGACCGCGAACATGTCCTGAATGTTTCGGTTTCCCTAGTGCCCTCAACAAAATGTCATCATTATCGATCGATTGGAAGCTCCCTTGACTTTGTTGCGTTGTGTATTCATCCTATACAAGAACAACACAACCATGTTATTCAAGCAATCCTTCATCCACCCGTAGTAAAATACAAATTAATTGTTCGTGTTTATTAGACTTATAATCAAGTTAGAAATCTCTGCTACTTTTGGATTTTTAAACTGGCCATCAAAACCTTGACATGATTTTTCCCACAACTCCTCTCGTGTTGGCTGCACGACTGTCTTTACAAACTGTGTTATACTATGTTAGTAATATAGTAATGTAGCAATAATTGATATATGTAGTTTGAGTTAATTAGTAACGTACCATGGATTGCTTGAGCTCTCTATATCCCACTCGGCCAACCATAGAGCAGTATTAATTTTCTACTCTTATTTTTCTTGCATTTGATGATAGCAGTTGGAAATCATTGGAACGTTGATACCTCACAAAAGCTTCCCAATCTTCATCGTTTATGGAGGGGTAGTAGTGTGCTACTGTAGGAGGCCGTTTATATATATTTACATCCTCCTTCAGAATGGAAAGGTATGGCTATACGAAGGTAACGTAGAGGTCGGATCTGAACCCCTTTGCTAATTTGTCACAAATCTTTAAAGCCCTTTTCCTATACCAATCCTCAACTATGAAAGCTTCATATATCTCTCTCCAAATCACATCTTTTACTTTATCTAAATCCTTAGACCTCCAATCTTTTGTCCATATTGGAACATGCTCTCGACTAAGGACTCCGATCCAACTGCTTAATTCATGATCAGCTGCGCCTTTCGGTTGGCCTTTCGAATCAAAAGTGACTTCAATTCTTAAACCTTTCTTTCTCATCCGATGAATTTTTTTCATTAATGTTGCCCTTCGGTCAAAGTCTACTTTTGGATCAAATTCAGTTCGCCTTCGTAGCTTACTGCGATTGTTTCCTTGCTATATTGCGTTGCAGATAAAGTGCGGCCTTCGTACTCCTTCTCGTACTTGTCACTATCGAATTTGTGAGATATTGTACCTATGCAATGTATTCAAAAACTAACATATATATACTATTATTAATCACAAACTACACATATTCACATACTAATATCATGACTTGCACAATTTCACATAATTTTCCTCTAATAGACATATTGACATATTCACCACAAATTGTACAATTACTTTCCATCTTCACATATTCACAAGCTTATATATTGACATAATTTCATGTAATCAAATCTTAACATATTAACAATTGCACAATTTCAACGACACTTTTCACATATTCATATAATTTCACATAATTACACATATTCAGAAGTTTACACATATTCACAATTACATATATAATTTCACAAATTGTACATATTCACCACAAATTGCACAATTACTTGTCAGCTTCACGTATGCACAATTTCATATATTGACATAATTCTACATAATCAAATCTTGACCTATTAACATTTATAATTGATTAAACAATGAGGGGGGTGGGTGGGGGGGAGGCAGGGGGAGCGGGGGCGGGAGGGGCTGGGCTAGAGGCAGGGGGAAAGGGGGGCAGAGGGAGCTGGGCTGGGAGCGGGGGTGCTGGGCTGGGGGGGAGGAGGGCTCGGCGGAGGCCAGGGGGCTGGGCTGGGGGCAGGGGGGCTGGGGGGGGGAAGGGGGACTAGGCGGAGGTGGGGGGGAGGGGGGGGGGGGGGGG
>CAMOHE010032474.1:0-15212 GCA_946598075.1 Artocarpus hirsutus | reverse complement strand
TTTTTTTTTTTTTTTTTTTTTTTTTTTTTTTTTTTGTATTTGTTCTAAAATTATGTGTCTTCAAATTTGTTTGTTGGTTCAAAAATATTGCGCTTAAAATTTTTAAATCTCATTTGCCTTTTTTTTTTTCCCTTTGTTGGAGTGTTTTTAAATTAAAAATTTAGAGGAGTTATTTTGGGTCAAGTGTAAATGATTATACGCATATTATTTTTCCAGAGTTTTGATATTGTTTCCAACACTTGTTTCCACTAAACTAAGTTTTTATGGCTAGTTTTATATTTTTGTTGCCTTAACTAAATTCACGAGTTTGCAATATTTTTTAAGGTTTGTAACTCTGCTAACAATTTAACTACACAATATAGGTGATATAATTTTGCCGTTTTAGCCAAATATAATAGGACGAATCAATAAACCAAATTGGCTAAAACAACGGGAGCTACAAATCTGCGAACCATATTGGTCCGAACCTAGTCCAGCATGGTATGAAAGGAAGAACAAGCAAGGGAGTGAGCCACAGAGTTTCCCTCTCATGGGACGTAGTAGAAATTCTAGCCATTACAAACCGAGAGAAGGCGAATAATATTATCAATAAGGTCCCCTTCCTCCGCGAAAGACAAACCCAAATTAACTGCCTGATTTACCCGAAGCGCATTCACTTAATCTCTAAACCATAGAGCCTCGACCACATGTAATGGCTCGTCCTGAAGAGAAACACACTCGACTAGGAAGGTGAAAAAAAGGATCTCTGCATTCTTGCATAAATTTGCAAGCACAGTAATCGTAGAGTCCCTGACTGTAGCTCCCACTCCAGTAAAAGTCAAACCTTCACGAACAACAACATCAATATTTGACTTCAGCACACCTGGGCATGGAGTCGACCGTCTAATCAGTATATTGGCTTGTGGCTCGTAGAGTCCCTAAATGCTGATTTGTAGCACGAAACCAAAAACGTGCACGTCCATGCCCAAAAGTCGCGCCTCTGCATGTGTTTTTGATTTTGCTAAGAATTTTGGTCTAAAATGGGTCCAAACCACCCCTGTTCATCCCAATATTACAACCCTATAAATGCATCACTTTGAAACACAATTAAAATGGATTTTTCATCAGTTTTTCTTATGGTTTTGAGAAGAGAGAGATAGAAGAGAAGTTTTAGTGGTGGCTCAAGGAGTATCATCAATATGGAGGAATGTTTGACACTATTATCATTCTTTTTCTTATCCTTTCTCTATTTTCTTTTTATTTTTCAATATTAGTTTAGTTTTATTTTTTCATTAAGGGTGATTTCAAAATCTTAGATATGATTATTGTTAAGCGCATATTTTGTGATATTTTTGCATTATTTTCCTTGCATTAACTGTCTAAGCTTTTGAGTAATTCTTATATTTTGTCTGTATTTTATATTTTTAGGTATTTTAATATTAGAGAATAAAAAGAAGTGGAAAATGAAGATTTTAGAGTTCAAGATATTAAGCATTCAATTTGGATTCCAACGGAAGTCACAGAATGTAAATCGGAGTTGAAACGGATGAGAAACAATGAAAACAGCTTGAAATCCCGAACGTGCCAGCTAGCCAACATGCTAGTAGGCCTCTAGGCTATGCCCCGTGCATGCCGCTGTGCCCCGTGCATGCCCATGAGCTGTACCTCCCTCGCGCGTGCCCCACTCACCCTATGCGCTCTCAGCGCCCCATAGCCCCTAGCAGTAGCCTGCTAAGCAGGCTATAGTGCATGCCCTGCATGCACACCCACGCCTGCTCGAGGCTATTGTGCACCAGCGCCACCCTGTGGCATGCCAGCATGCCTATCATGGGCTGCCACTAACCAACCTTGCACGCTTGCACCCAATCTCACACGGGCCATGCCTCTGATGCATTTTGGGATATTTTGGACCCATAATTCATTTTTCACTATCCCAAAACCCTATTTCTATATAAATCCCATTATAGATTAGATAGGGGACATTTATAGATGGGAATTTTGAGGTTTTTGGAGGGGAAAAGAAGGAGAAGGAGAAGGAAGCAATGAGAGAGAGTTTCGGTGGAGGCAGCGGCTTCCCAAAGCCAAATCCGTTCTTTTCTCCGACTCATTCTCTTTTTTCCTTCGTATCTATGTTATTTTAGTTTGTATTTGGTTTTAGGTGAATTCTAGATCTTAAACTTAATTATGTAGAAAATTGTATGGATACTTTCTAGATTTCCACTTGAAATTGCTTGTGTTTCACTATAATTTCATGTTTATAATTATTTTATTGTCATATTTAAGTGTACAACTAGATATGACTTGAGAATTGCCTATGGCTAGATTAAAATGCTTGATCCTTAATTGTTTTGTTGTTCGAATCATTAGTAGCAAATTATGGTTATTGATTATGGCCAAGTTTTCATATGATTGCATGTGGAATGCAACATATGTTAAATGAACCTAGTGTCTACGTTTTTGTTGCCTAGATCAGTCTATCTTTCTTAGCATAATGCTTTAGTTACATTAAATCTTGAGAGCTTGTTCTAGGTTTTTTGATGGAAATAGATTTAGTGAAGAGCTTATTTTATTAAATTACACTGCAAGGAAAGATTAAAATAACAAAGCTTGTTACTATCTACAGTTGGTAGTTTCAATGAAAAATTTGGAAATAATTTTATGATTTATTTGCGTAATTAATGTTTAGTGGTGGTGAAGGATCCTATAACTAGTTTTAATTGTTGTTGTTTTATTATATTTTAGTTATTTATTTTTGTTTTAATTATTAATTTAGTTAAAAATCCAAAACCCCTATCTTTGCATTTAGTTTAAATTTAGTTTTTTTAGATTTATTAACTGATTAATTAGATCCAGTTCTCTTGCGAGAACAACTCTTGCTCATTGCTTTACTTAATAACGACTATACTACAACTCTATAAGGTTTTTTCTTTTGACGGGTCATTCGAGACCTTATCAAAATTTTGACATCGTTGCTGGGGAACTATTCATCTAATTAATTGGTCATTTGTTTTTTATTTTCTTTTGGTTTCTTGTTGTTTTTGTTTATATTGTTGTTTTTTGTTAGTTTTAATTTAATTTCCTTTTGAGTTTTTTTTGTAATTGTCTTTTTTGTATTTATTTTGTGAAGTACTTTGAGATGTTACATCAACAAGTTCTCTTGAGTTTTGCCCAATGAGACTCGGAGCTGTTCTATTGTGCGTAGGAGAGATACAAAAATTTACTCATTCAATTTCCATATAATGGGATCTCAAAGGAGTGGCTACAGCAAATCTCCCTCAACAGCTTACTTGCCACAACACAACATTGGGTTTAAAGAGATAATGGTACCACCTCTTTTTACCAACAACCTGTGGATGAAGCCTACTTCATGTTGAAAAACATGTCTAAGTTTGATGAATGGAATTGGAATTGTCCAAGGACCAACCAAGGTTGGAAGGACAATTACTACAATTTGGAACCATAGGTGGATGCTCAATCTTAGAACATCAGAGTATCCTATGAATTACAAGTCCTAGTGGTGGCACTAGAAGGAGCCTTGGTAGTCTAACCAAATATAAGTGATTCTCTGGAAAAAACTATCAATGCTTTGGTTGTCACTAATATACAATTTCAGCAAGACACAAAAGTGGCACTTCAAAGCCTGGAGAATTAAATAGGCTATTTGGTTGACATGGTAGACAAGTTAGAGGTGAGAAAATTGGAAGACCACGGTACTAATCAAATGGTGGAAAATATGGCGTGGCATGATGAAGATGAAGACGAAGATAAAGATAATGATTCAAACATCTTAGGTTGGGACATAGCAAATAGGTTGGAGGTGAGAAAATTAAAGGACCATGGTACTAATCAAATGATGGAAAATATGGTATGACATGATGAAGATGAATATGAAGGTGATGACTCAAACAACTTAGGTTAGGAGAGTACCATGAGCTACAAGGAAGCTTCTTCTTGGAAATTAAAATAATTGGAGGAGATTGAGCCTTGGGATTAAAGTATAGAAGCCCTTAATGTTGTTTTAACTCAAGACTTAAACACTCATGCAATTGCCATCGATTCACATCTTTTAACTCACAAGATGTTCATCCAAAGCTATGAGTTCTTTAAAGATCAAATCACAAGTATAGTTTTAGAGAACCAAGTGGTGAGTGAAGAGCAATTTGAAAGGTTACTATTTGAGAAGGCCTTCCATGAAACCAAGCCACAAGACCCGTTAGAGGATGAGGAAGCTTATGTAACCATCGAATTGACCTCATCAATGGTAATGACACATACTCCACCAGCGAATCCATACTTCCTATTGATGCCACCATCCCATAATACGCCATCTTTGAGGTTGAGCCAAAACCAAAGTTCTTCCTTTAAGCATATCATTTAAAGATTAGTTAAGCTGGTGCAACATTCCAAAATGTCCCACATTTTTCCAAGCTTGAGGCATCAACAATGAAGACCCATACATATTATTCTATGCCACATTTTATGGGCGAAAGCTGTTTTGATGAACGTTTCTCCACGTCAGGTTAAGGACAATAAACAAAGTACTTATTGGGAGGCAATCCAACGAATAAAGAGCATCTCATGATAGATTTGATTCCTCTTACCCTCCACTTTATTTTTTTTATTGCTTTTTATTATTTAGTTTGTAGTTGTGTTTGTTTTAATCTTCCATACTCAGTCTTACATTGAGGACAATGTAAGAATTAAGTGTGGGGGGGAGGCTTAATTTTTGTAATTTTTGTGTGTTTTTCAAAAAAAAAATTGTGTTTGTATATTATTAATGTGTGCGTTACTCTAAATCCAGAAAATTTATTCTCAAAGGAGGACCACATTGAATGACTGCTTTACAGAGGACATGGTTATCCAGGCCCTCTCAAAACGCATTCAATGATAGGTAGGTTTTGTTGGAATTCTCTAAGTTTCAATTTTTGCATAGATTTGCATATTTGAAAAAAAAAAGTATAAAACCTAAAAAACAATAAAAATTTTTCAATTTTTGTTTTTGTTTTGAGTTTTTGAGTCTTACGATATTTTCCAGCCACTTTGATAAGAACTAAGTATTATGGCTATGAATTTAATTGAAGATGAGTGTTGTTTTGAATTTTATGATATTCATTGGTTTATAATTTTTTTTTTTATGGTTGTACTCAGATCTTTTTGCATAATAGCCATATTATTTGGTACAGAGGTACGCATGTTTGGATGAGTAGATTCTCTTTATCTTTGTTTTGTATAAATTTGGTTTTGAAAGTAGGTGTTTTGCATTAGAACTCTGTTGGAGGTCTATCAAGGTGAACGGTTGATCAAGCATAATTTTGAATCATAAGGCATAAGGATTTTCCTAGCACAAAAGCCAAATTAGCTTGAGTCTTGATATATGTTCTAGAGATAATATCCCCCTAGTAAGCCCTTTGAGCCTCCATGTTAACCTATTTGTTTGGCTAGCAACATTTTCTTATCGAGCCTGATAGTGCTCATACCATCACCCTTGTTCTAAAGATGATTGGAACTTTAGAGATGTATTTCAAATGTAAGGGAATTTTATAAGGAATGGGTTAGGAATAAAGACTAAGTGTGGGAGGGAGAGTACAAATCAAGAATAAAAAAAAAAAGAAATTTTATAAAATTAGCTCTCAAAAGAAAAAAAAATTAAAAAAAATAAAAGCCAAAAAATGAAAATAAATAAAAAATTTAGAAAATAAATTATTGTCAGCTATTCAATTCATAATTTTGGTTTGTACAAGGTCAGGATTTAATTAAAGATGAGGCCTAATGCCATTAGACTTGGCCTCATCAATCATTTCTTCAAGTTTTAAGTGTCTCAAGAATTTCATATTTTCAAGATGTCTCTAGTTGCATAAAATCTTTAAGACCATTACATTGCCCATATCCTTCTTTCTTAAGCCACCATCCCTTGGCCCCATTACAACCTGTATTGAAAGTTTTTTTATTTCAAGTGATGCCTTTAGCATAGTGGAGATTTGTACCAAAGGGAGAGCCTATGATGTTTAACACCTTTGTTTTCTTTTGTTTTGATTTTGGCTTTCTCTTCTTTTTGCAAAGTTTTTGAGAGTTTACTTGTTCATAGCAGGCATGGGACCATAATCGTTTACAATGGTTGATGCATGCACACAAAGTATGGTTATCATAGGATATATAAACTATTGAATAAATATAGATTCAATTCATTTCTTGTTTAATTTCAAGATCATATCTCTTAGTATTCTTTCAGGTAAAAGGCTGGAAGATTAATGTCTTATGTCTTTTGTTTGAGTTTTGCTCAAGGACTAGTAAAAGATAAGTATGAGGGAATTTGATAAGTGCATGTTTTCTTATATATTTGCAACATTTTTCCTTTCATTATTGTCTAAGTTTTTGAGTAATTCTTATGTTTCAATTGTATTCTGTGTTCTTAGGTGTTTTAATATTAGAATAAAAATAAGGTGAAAGTTGAAGATTTTTAGAATTCGAAATATCAAGTATTCAATTTGGAGTCCAATGGAAGTCACGGAACACAAATTGGAGTTGAAATGGATGAGAAACAATGAAAACAACATAAAAGCCCAAGTGCGCCAGCCAACCAACATGCCCAGGCTGCGCCTAAGCAGCAACAGCTGTAGCCCATATGCTATAGCCTCCTTCGATGTGCGCCACATGCCCAGTGCTTCATAGCCCTTTGCAGCAACCTGCCAGTGTGCCTACCATGGGTTACTACCAGCCAACCTTGTACGCCTGTGCCAAATCTCGCACAGGCCATGCCTCCAATGTATTTTTGGGATATTTTGGACACACAATTCATTTTTTACTATTCTAAAACCCTATTTCTATATAAAACCCATTATAGATAAGAAGAGGGATGTTTTTGGATAGAAATTTTGAGATTTTTGGAGGAGAATAAGGAGGAAAAAGAGAAGGAAGCCCCGAGAAAGCTCCAATGGAGGCAATGGCTTTCCAATGCGAAATCTGTTCTTTTCTCTCACTCTTTCTTTCTTTTCCTTTGTATATATGTTATTTTAGTTTGTATATTGGTTATGGGTGAATTTTAAACCTTAAACTTAATTAAGTAGAAAATTGTATGAATAATTTCCTGATTTACACTTGAATTTTCTTGTGTTTCCCTATAATTTTATATTTATGATTATTTCTTGTTATATTTACTTGTACAACAAGATATAACTTGAGAATTGTTTATGGCTAGATTAGAATGCTTGATCCATAATTGTCTTGTTAATCTAATCATTAATAGCAAATTGTGGTCATTAATTATGGTCAAGTTTTCATATGATTGTCTGTGGAATACAACATAGGTTAAATGAACCAAGCTTCTACGTGTTTGTTGCCTAGATCAACTTATTTTTCTCAACGCAATGCTTCTATTAGACTAAATCTAGAGAGCTTGTTTTAGATTGTTTAATGAAAAGAGATTTATTGAAGAGCTTGTGTTACTAAATTACATAGTAATGAAAGATTGGAATAGTAGAGCTTATTTTTATCTACAGTTGGTAGTTTCAGTGAAAAATTTAGAAATAATTCTATAATTATTTGTGTAATTAATGTTTAGTGGTTGTGAAGGATCCTATAACCAGTTTTAATTATGATTGTTTTATGATATTTCAATTATTTATTTTTTGATTATTTATTTTTGTTTTAATTATAAATTTAGGTAAAAATCCAAAACCCCTTTGTCTTTACATTTAGTTTAAATTTAGTTTTTTAGATTTATGAACTGATTAATTAGACCTAGTTCTACTATGAGAATAATCCTTGCTCATTGCTTTACTCAATAACGACTATATTACAACTCAATAAGGTTTCATCTTTTGATGGATCTTTCAAGACCTTCTCAATTATATGATTAATATTTACAAAGTTGTTTCCGATTTTCCAATTGAAATTATTTATGTTCTTCTATAATTATTGCTTATGATTATTTTCTTGTTTTATTTGGTTGCACAACAAAATAGAACTTGAAATTAATCTATTATGGGATTAGGATGCTTGATCGATAATTGTCTTATTATTCTAATCATTGGTACCAAATTATGGTCAATAATTGCGAGCAGTTTTTGTGTGACTGTGATATAGAACATAACCTAGGTTGAATAGACTAAGCCTGTGTGTTCATTGCTTAGATCAACCTATCTTTCTTATCTTAATGCTTTTATTGAATTGAATATAGAGAGCTAGTTCTTGATTATTTAATGTAAAGAGATCTAATAAAGAGCTTGTTTTATTAAACGACACAATAAGGAAAGATGGGGATAGTAGAGTTTGTTGTTATACACGATTGATAATTTCAATAGAGAATTGAGAATAATTCTATGATTAATTATATAGTTATTGTTTTGTATTTATTTATTTTTTTGTGTTTTTAAATTTTTTAATTTAGTTAATATTCAAAGCCCTCAATTTATGTTTAGGTTATTGTGTCTTTAATTTAAACGTCAATAACTAATAAATTAGAATCAATCCTCAATGGGAATGACCTTTGTTCACCACTTTACTTAATAACAACAATATTAATAGCAAGGCTTAATTTGGTGCTCCCTTAGAGCCTATCAAATTTTGACGCTGTTGTTGGGGACTACCAAATTTTGGTACCGTCGTTGGAGATTGTTATCTAATTAATTAGTTATATTGTTTTTGTTTTCATTAGTTTTAATTAATTTTTTCTTTTGTGTCTTTAATTTTTGTTTTTGTGTTTGTCTTGTGTTAGTTACTTCGACATGTCTTAACGACAAGTCCTTTTAAGTTTTGCCCAACATGACTTAGAGCCATTTTATAGTGCTTGGTATAGGTACAAAGATTTACTCATTTAGTTTTAATATCATGGTTTCTTCAAGGAGTGACAACATCAAGTCTCCTCGACGGCTTATGTGCCACTACAAGACATTGGGTTGATGTGGCAATGGTACCACTTCTTTCCACTAACAATCAGTAGATAAAACTTATTTTATATTGGAAGACATGGCCAAATATGATCAATGGAAGAGGAATTATTTGAGGCGTGCAGCTACACATGGTGGTTGGATGGCTCTTCCCCACTCGCCTTTGCCTACCCGGATGTACCTGCAACAAGAGGTGGGATTCTTTGGAGGTAAAGGGGGGACACCAGTAGGATATCAGACAAAGGCTCTCCAGCGCTCAAGGCAGGTGCTGCTTAGTAGAGAATGAGAACTAGTTAGTTGGGAATGAGCAATGCTTGCCTGAGTTATAGTAAATGCGCTCTATTTATAGGTTACTAGTTAAACTAAGTGTTAGGTGGGTTTTGCCCATAACTCGTGTGTCACATCAAGGCCCGTCAGATGGTAGGAGACAAGTGTCATGGTCCCCATCGGAGGATTAGTCTCTATCCAGTTGTGGGAACATAGCCACCTATTGGCTCCTTGTGGCAAGTGGCAGCCTGTTTGTAGGTTATAACAATCTGACCCGAGCTGGTGTTTGACCCAAGGAGGAAATTGCTAATGTCGCGGCCCGAAAGGCCCTGAAGAGCACATCAGATAAACGAGCCGAGCTTGAAGGGGTCCGAGATTGCGATCCCAACAAGTTCTGTCGAGTATATTTGTTAACCACTAGGAACAGGTTCCTCGGTGGAGGCACCGAGCTCACCCCCAACAGTAGCCCCCAATTCACCTAGTCGATGCTCAGCAGGGTGGGCTATGTTGAGAGGGTGAGGTCGGCTCAAACTATGCTTAGGCAATGTCTTGGGGCGACAAAAGATGAAAGATCACACGATGAAGCTCGGAGGGAAACATGTCGACACGTGATTGGCTTTCTCCTTGACAAGCGTAATCATTATGCTTCTTTGTTTCCTCTGCCCGAGTTTTGTGCCTGAGGCGGCTATAAATAGGAGTTTGCTCCCTATTATTTCGACACATAAGCACAACCAAACTTCATGACTTTCGAGTTTTAGCTGCCAAGCTGTAGTTAATAACCTAAGGACTTTAGACTTTCTCGAGCTTCCATAACCCAAATAGGTAATTTTCTCGAGAAATACACTTAGAATATGAGCAACCATAGTGACTTTTAGAACATCAAGGTTTCCTAGTTGGACAGTAGCACCGAGACCAATTGGTCGACTACTCTAGAAGTCAACATTGAGGGAGTATCCCTGAGGCATGATAGAGCGGCCTGGCTAGCTGAAATTTTAAGTCTTGGTGCCGAGACGATTCTCGAATAGGAATTCCTGGACTTGTTGGATGGGAGACACCTGGTCAAGCCATGTAAGGGCAAGGATCCATACATCGAAGCTACCGCTGTTGGGAAGTCTCGAGTTATGGCTCTGGAATGCATTGGACTTGTGGTGGTTGTTGACGTGCCAAGTACCTCTAGCTGAGATACCAGGGTCCCAACTTAAGTTGCGGGTCAGGTGACCATGGATATTTTTGACGAGGATAGGCCAGCCAGGGAGGCAAAACCCGAGGAGGTTGCTGCCAAGGAGGATGAGGACACTGAGAGGCTTGTCATCACCAAAGTCTGAGGTGTCATTACTTATAGGAGATCTCGACTCAGCAAGATGTCTACGACAGGGTATACGAGTGCATTGACAGAGTTTTGGCTCCAGACACTACGCCAAGAATACGACCTCCTAGATGACATCGACCTCGTCTTGTTGGGGGATGGGGATTCGCCGCTCAACTCGCTGGATGGATATATAACACTATATGCCAAGTTCTTCTAGGCAAGGCTTTATCTGCCTTTCCACCTCTTTCTTTGTCGAGTGTTCAATCACCTTAATGTGTGCCCCGCTCAACTTAATCCAAGTTGTTATCACTTCATGATCAGGATGTAATGCTTTGGAGGTATTACCGGGCAATCGAGATACCGTGGGAAGTATTCAAGTAAGTGTACAAGATGAAAAGGCTTCCTTGGTAGTCTAGATGGTATTACTTCACTGGTTTCAATAAGGATTGTATACTGGGCAACCTCGACTCAGAAAAGTTATGGAAGTTTGAGTGGTTCTTCGTCGAAGGGAATTATTTAGCCTGAGCTAGTGAGGTAGTGCCTGAGGATCAGCACATCCCGAGGACGTTTGAGCAGGGGCAAGTCTAGTCGAAAAGGCCGTGGGCTCTGAGTGAGGTAGTTGAGGTAGTGGAGGATTTATATGCCAAGCCTGAGTGTAAACTCTCTCGTTATGGTTGGTTTAGGGAATCCAGCGGAACAAATCCCCGTCAAAGTGTTTCTCCTACCCAGTTGGCTAGGCAGCTTATAATTGTAAGGCCAGGCGCTGCTGATATCCCGGGGCCGAGCACCAGCTGATCTGGGTGGCCGACGAGAGAGCCATCATTGTCTAGTTATGAGGACTCGTCGAGTGGCTCCTTCGACCTGGGGCCACCTGTAGCAGACGAGGACCTCAAGGACGTAATTCGGCTTCTCTACCTGTCAGGCCAGCTCCGGATCAGTTGTGAGCTCTGAGTTTCCTTTTTTCTTTTATTGTTTTTGTTTTTTTTTTTTAATTTCTGCTGAGCTTTTTTTGACTTGCAAATTTTTCTTTAAAGTTGTCTTCTCAGCAAGCATCTAGGGAAGAGCGGCAGAAAATGATGAAAAATCTTCGCCGCTTAAAGGGCAAAGGCATTATGGGGTCCAAAAGGAAAAGGACCCTGAGGACCAAGCAACCTCCCATAGCAGTCCAACCTGCTGCCCCTCCACTGCCACCGACAAGGACGAGGGCCTCATCCAGCCAGGCCCTTCCAGTCATCATAACCGCCGTGCCTCCATCAATGGAGTAGCTGAGGAGGCATCGAGACACTCGCCGCCTAATGATCAAAACCGTCGGGAAGGCAATGCTTAGGGACTCATTTTTTGAGAGTCTCCAAGAAGAAGATTATGAAAGTATCTTTTGGGTAGCCTTTCGCTCCTTTGTCAAGGTACATTAAGTCCATATCTCGAGCTCCTTTTAAGTTGAAATTTTTTTCACTCTTACCCACTTCTCTTCTTTAGGCTTGTGCACGACTGGAGATGGCCAATATGGTTGGCATGCAGGAGCTTGACTTCGAGAAGCTAAAGGTTGAGAAGGCCACCTTGGAGAAGGGCAAGGCAGAAAAGGCGCTTGATTCAAAAGAACCTAAGCTCGTGTAGGAGAAGGTGAAGTCCACCAAGGCCGAGGATGATGCGAAAAGGGCCCAAAAAGAGGCAGACCAGGCAAGGGCCGACGCAAAGTAATTCGGATCGAGGCTGACCAGGCATAGGCCAAGCTTCAAGCTTCAAGCTTGAAGTTCTCAGGGAAGAGTTGCCCGACCGACTCGCCCAGGCCGTTGAGAACTTCAAGGCCTCCATAGAGTATACGAACAATTATTACCTTGGGATGATAAACGTGCGAGACCCTATTTTGGAAAGGCAACCCGATGTAGCCGATTTCAACTAGTCCATCATTATCGAGCCTGACGTAGACGAGGAGGCCGAGCAGACCAACCAAGAGGTCATGGTGGATGTGGATGGAGAGGATGGGAATGGCGATGGTAACAATATGAGGGACAGCGCCTAGGCTTTATTTTTTTGGTTTTTGTAATTCTCCATCCAGTCTTAGGAGGTGCCCGGTTATTTGTACCTCTTGAAGATAGTTTAATTATTGTTTTAAATGAAATTTTCTTTCATTCTCTAAGTTTATTGTTCCTCGAAAATGTAACTTTTTAGTTTTATTTTCCAAATTCAATATTTCTTAGATATGAAACGTTAATTCCATTTAATTTGAATGCTTCTTAGGAAAGAAATGATAATTTCATCTTCCTCGAGTTAAAAGCTTCTCGAAAATGAAGCGTTGACTTCAATTTTTTCCAAGTTAAACATTTCTCGAAAATGAAATGTTAGTTTCATTCTTCCAAGTTGAATGTTCCTCGAGAACTAACTTTCTCGAAAATGAAATTGACATTTCATTTCTTTTCAAGTTGAATGTTCCTCGGGAACAACTTTCCCAAAAGTTAAACTCAGTTCAATTTCATGTTCATTGAGTTTAGTAGAGCAGGGAAGGTCCAATTCTCGGTCAAGTCAATCACAACGGCGTGTGGTGCCCTGTAGCGCCCCTTAGGATTGTTTAAGTCTAATAGTGGTTGGGAGTTATGTTCCTAGGATCATCACCGCATTAAGGCAACTCTTCGCTAGGGTGTCTGTATGGTGGCAGACCAGTGGTCGATGTCATGCCAACCAGTCCTCCAGTCCGATTAGTTAGGTTGACTCTTCTGTTTAAGAGTTGCAGTCAAGTCCATTGGATTGGAGTTAAGGCCCCCTTTTTGGGAGTTATGCCTTTCTTAACATATATTTCTTAGAGGAATTGCGTAGAATAAGTTTTTTCATTAACGTTTCTTTTCACATCCCAGTACTACTTAGCAAGCCTAGTTATAAAAGAATGTAGCTAGAGGTCAAAAAAGGTGTTTTAGCTGTCATTAGCAAAAGAATTTCTTCAAGTGTTTGGCATTCCTAGGGCGACCGAGCACGTTTTCTTTCACATCAGAGAGTTTGTAAGTGCCTAGACGTATGATTCCGACCACTTTATATGGTCCATCCTACTTCAGCCCAAACTATCCTAACCCTGGCTGCTAAACGGTGACCTTTTTTAGCATCAGATCACTAACTTAAAGCTCATCGATTAAACTCGCTTGTTGTAATACCGAGCAATCACTTGATTCCTCATCACAGTGCGAATCACTACCTGGTCTCTTTTTTCCTCAAGCAAATTAAGCTCAAACATCATGATCTTGGCATTGCGGAGCTTGTCTTATTGTTTGATCTTGAAGCTCGATAGGCTAACCTTAGTCGAGATAAATGCTTTGGCCCTATAGACAAGGAAGAGTGGAGTTTCGTTTGTGGTAGTCCAAGCTGTTATTTGATATGCCCAGGTCACCTTTGGGAGCTCGTTGATCCATGCGCCTTAAGGTCCTTGAGTTTTTTCTTTAGGTTGTTCTTGATAGTTTTGTTGATGGCTTCAACCTGCCCGTTACTTTAAGGGAAGCTAAAGAGGAGAAAACCTTTTTGATGCCGAGCTATTCGCACAAACGGAGGAGACTTGAAGATTCAAACTGCTTAGCATTATCGGTTACAATGGTATGCGAAATTCCAAACTGGTAGATGATGTTTTTCCAAATAAAGTTGGTGCACTTTGCCTCGGCCATTTTGGTGCATGGCTTAACCTCCACCCACTTCATGAGGTAGTCAATGGCCATAATGTAATACTTGAATTGTGATCGAGCTTGGGAAAGTGGTCTGATCAGGTCAATGGCCCATTTGGTGAAAGGCCAGGTAGATGTCACCAAGGTGAGAGGTTCGGCATGGTCTCCAAATGCCTTAGCAAACTGTTGGCAATTGAGGCATTTTCATGCAAAAAATCCTTGTAGTCTTGCTCCATGTTTGGCCAATAATAACCTTGCTGAAGACACTTATGAGCCAAGGATCACCCCCCTACATGGTTGCCACACAGTCCTTCATGGATTTCCTTCATCAAATAGTGGGCTTCTTCAAGTCCAATGCACCCTAGGCATAGCGTAGTGTAGCCACATTGGTAAAGCTTTCCACTAATCATTGAATACCAGGCCGAGCTGTTGTAGATTCGGTGTGCCTGTTCTTAGTCGCTTGGCAATTCGGCTATTGTTAGGTATCCGATGATGGGGTCCATCTAGGTGGTTTCTTGTTTTTTGACTACACTAGCTATGTAACGCCCGCCTAATTTGATGTAACGGATAATGTTATTATTAATAACGACGTTAAAATGTTATGATATGTTTATGACGATGTTAAGTGATATACTCATGATGTGCTATGATATATGATAAATGGTGCTAACCATTTTTATTTAAGTGTTATGACAGGTGACGCTCGCGTGGAATTGATGTGCTCAATTGTTCATGTCATTAATGTTATGTGTTAATTATATTTTTATGGGCAATTATATGTGTTATGAATGATTTTGAGTGTTAAGGCAGTTCGGCAGGCCGAACTATCAAGTTCGGCAAGCCGAAATGATGTTCTCTGAACGGCAAGCTGATGGTATATCATCGGTAGGCCGGACTTCTGAGATCGGCAGGCCGAACTCCTGAGATCGGCAGGCCAAACTCCTGAGATCGGCAGGCCGATGACAGCTGACAAGTAGTCAGCAGAAATTTCACAAAATTTGTGATAAGGTGGAATTTATTTAAGGATGATTTGTTCTGATTAAATAACATATTTATGGGATGATTTATGTTAATTTGGTAATAAAACATTTGACTTTTCATTTATTTGAATTAATGGATAAAGTTTTCCTGTTT
>CAMOHE010032468.1:0-26857 GCA_946598075.1 Artocarpus hirsutus | reverse complement strand
TCTCAGACTATTATTTGCTTATCATACATTCAACAAATATGAACGTAAAGAGGACAAGATTTGGTATATGAATAATAAATGAATTCTTTATTGATAAAAATGTCTTCAAAAACTCATTACATTTTTACTCCTTAGGGCATACATGTCTAACAGGAACTCTATGCAGTTCTAGGAGAAAATATGTGGGAAGGTTTTAGCCAGACATTGGCAGGTCCAACAAGACAATGCTTCAAGAGTTTGAAGCCAGGTAGCATTACATGATTATAAGACTTAAAGGTGGCCTTTCTAAACTAGTTTGTGGGAGTTAAAGCATTGCCTCCTTCAAAGAAAAAGCTCAACTTCCTAACATAAGGGCCTAACAAGCCCTTAAAAGATTGGCTCGTGAGATTTACTCAGGAGGTGGCCTCAATGGAAGGTATCGCTAAAGATGTCGCCTTCATAAAGGTGCTAAGCAACTTGCATACTGACATTTTATTCGAGGATGACCTCTACAATAAGGGCGCAAAGACGTATAGGGAATTCCTAAAGAGGGCTTGAGGCTTCATCAACAAGGAGGAAGCGAAGGGTCTAACAATTAGACATACTAGGGCGAGTAGTGGCCAGGGGTCGAGCTAAGGAGGAAAGAAGAAAAGCAATGCCTAGGCCCATAGCAGTCCCAAGTTACTAGTGTATGATCTACAATAAACTCAATAAAGCCGAGCAATTATTTCAAATAATGTTAATGGCAATGGCAAGAGGATGGACAACCTCGACCCCAACAGAGTTATGATAATTATCATGACCTTACAATTTCTATCAACGATATTTACTGTAGGATCAATGATAAGCTATATCTACAACGTCCTACTCAAATGAGGTCTAACCTAAGCAAGTGCAACTAGAACAAGTACTGCAAGTTCCACGGCGACGTGGGGCATTACACCCGCAAGTGCATAGACATTAAGAACATGATAGAAAGTTTGATCCGTGAAGGTCGACTGTAGGAGTATAAAGTCGATAGAAATAACAACAGAAGAAATGAAAATAGAAATAATTGTAGAGATGATTAGAAGAATGACAGACGATGGTAAAGATCATTGCTAAGAAAACGCAGTTGCCAAGTCCGTGGTGTGAATTGCATAATCTTTGATAGACCTTATCATGTAGGAGGCTTTAGGAGGTCCTAGAAGAATTATGCCCATGAGGCAAGAGTCTTATAAGGAGAGGTGTCTGAATATGTCGACGAGCAAACCGACCAAGGTGCAAAGGTTTGAAGAAACAGATATTACTCTCTCCAAAGAGAATGCTAGTGGAGTGCATTTCCCACAAAACAATGCTTGGTGGTCGAGACAATTATTGGTAGCTATACCATTTGCAAAATCTTGGTGGATAACGGGAGCTTGGATGACATCATCTACATTGATTATTTAAAAAAGATAGGGATATCCTTATACTAGACCATACCCAACTCACGATTGCTTTACAGCTTCATGGGGGACAACATAGATCCTGAGGGGACAGTCAAGTTGCCCATTATAGTAAAAAAGAAGCCTAGAATGACGACTGTAATCTGTAACTTTTGGTGGTAGAGGGAGGCGAGCAATACAATGCTGTCATTGGGAGACTGACCTTAAGAGCTCTAAAAGCTATTACTTCCATCTACAATCAAAAAGTAAAGTTCCTTACATAGAATGGAGTTGGCGAGATGAAGAGGAATCAATACAAGTCAAGGCTCACCTATTTTGACATGGTACATACGTATGCCAAACCTAAGAAGGGAAGAGATGAGAATTGTAGATCACCATCCTCTAGACGAAGATTTTGACCCAAGGTTGGAAGAAGAGATTATGGGTATGGAGCCAGCAGAGGATTTGGTCAAAGTGAAAATGGATGAGCAGAACCGTTGAGGGTATTGAAGATTGGTTCAAGGCTGACAAAGAAGTAGGCAGATGAGCTTACAGAGTTTTTAAGTAGTAACCTTGACATTTTTTCCTAGATGCATGAAGACATGAAGGAATCAATCCTGAGATCGCCTGCCATTATCTTAACATTGACCTAAGTTTCCCATTTAAAAGACAAAAGAGGTGACCAATGAATGCAGAGACGTACGAAGAACTCCACCAGGAGCTCGACAATTTGAAGAGGAATGAATATAGTATGGAATCTTAATATCTTGATTGGGATTCAAACTCGATGCTTGTCTGCATGCCAAATAGGAAATGGAGAACCTATGTGGAGTTCAATGTCTCAACAAAGCACGTCTAAAGGATATCTTTCCTTTGTCAAGGATTGATCAAGCGGTCGACATCATAACAGGGCATGAATTGCTAAGTTTTATGGATGCTTATTTGGGGTACAATTAGATTCCTATGCACCCATGCGACGAAGAGCACACACCTTCATTATCGATAAAGGATTATACTATTATCTGGTCATGCCTTTTGGCTAAAGAACATAGGGGCAACACATCAACGCTTGGTTAACAAGATGTTCGATAAGAAAATTGGCAAGATGATGGAAGTCTATGTTGACAATATGTTGGTGAAGAGCTTGAAGGTGAGCTTACATGTTGCACATCTAGACAAGATGTTCCAAATTTTGAGGGAGTACAAAATGAAATTGAACCCTCTTAAGTGTGCTTTTAGACTAGTGTTTATAAAGTTTCTTAGGTTTATGATCAGTCGTCAAGGTATTGAGACTAATCTTGTAAAGATCCAAGCCCTACTAGATATGGAGGGGCGACAAAAGCCTAAGGAGGTACAAAAGTTGATTGGTTATGTTGCCTCTTTGAACCACTTCATTTTAAGGGTGATAGATAAGTGTCTACCATTTTTCAAGGTCTTAAAAGGGAAGAAGCTGTTTAAAGGGATGGCTGAATGTGACGACGCGTTCAAACGCCTAAAGGAGTACCTTGGGAAACTCTTGTTGCTTTTTAAAGCTCTACCGAGGAAGACCTTATACATTTATCTTGTTGTCTTGAAACATGCATTGAGCTTGATTTTAATAAGATAATAGAAGAAGGCTTAGCTGCCAGTGTACTACGCAAGCAAATGTTTGCTTGACGTGGAGACAAGGTGCTTAGAGATGGAGAAGCTTGCACTGGTATTGGTCATGTCGAAGAGAAAATTAAAAAGGTATTTTTTAGAGCACAAGGTTGTAGTTTTAATTAATTACGCACTAAGACATGCACTTTAGAAACCTGAGACATTAGGTCGACTTCTCAAATGGTCTATCAAGCTGAGCTAGTTCGACATTAACTACATGCCTCATATAGTAATCAAAGGATAGGATCTAGCAAAGATTGTGGCTGAGTTCATAGCTCGGCCTAGTGGTGATGAGGTGGAAGTCGAGGCTAAATAGTGAAAGTGGAAGCTATACATTAATGACTTGTCGAAAGAGAATGGTTTTGGTGTAGAGTTGATGTTGATAAGCCCCAAGGATCATAAGATAACGGCGGCTGTGAGGTTTATGTTTCGGGTGTTGAATAATGAGGTTGAGTACAGGGCGATATTGGTTTTACTGCGTCACGCCCACCACTTGAAAGTGAACCCGTTAGAATGTACAATGATTCTCAACTAGTCGTTAATGAGATCTTAAACAAGTACAAGGCAAAGGATGAAGTTATGATGAAGTATCCATTAAAGGTGAAGGAAGAGCTTTTTAAGTTTTGGTCTTGTAAGATCAAGAAGATACCTTGGGCTGAGAACAACAATATAGACACCTTAGCTCGACTTGTGACATCAAAGAACTCAGAGCTGCTCAAGGTGGTTCTTGCCGATGTCTTAAAAGTTCCAACAATTCAACAGGAGAAAATAGACGAGGCTATGCCAATCATGTGGGGAAACAATTGAATGACTCCCATAATCAAGTATCTACTCAATGGAGAATTGCCCATTAACATTATTATGGAAGCAAAAAGGAAACATTATAGGTTGAAACGCTACTTGCTACATGATGTTATGTTTAACCGACTAGGTAATTCGTCTCCTCTTCTATGTTATTTAGATAAGGGTAAAGCTCTTAGAGTTCTTAAGCAAATACGTTAGGGATTGATGTAGGAACCATTCTAGGGGGCAGTCTATGGCCCATAAGACGTTGAGGCAAGGTTATTATGGGTCAACCCTTAGGAAAGATGCAGTCGAGTATACGCAAAAATGTGACAAATGTTAGCGCTGTGCCACTGTGTCAAGGTCGCCTCTAGAAAATTTGAAGTCAATCCTAAGCCTTTGGCCCTTTGCAAAATGGAGAATTAATATAATCGGTCCATTCATCACGGCACCTAAGGGATTCAAATTTGCCATTATTTGTGGTCGACTACTATACCTAGTGGGCTGAGGTAAAGGCATTCACAATGATCGTGGAGTCGAATTGTACTAGTTTCATTTGGTCTCATATCATTTGCCATTTTGGCGTTCTATATTCCCTCATCTTAGATAATGGCAAGCAGCTCAATAATGCTAAGACAAGAAAATTCTGCAACGCTCTTGGCATCCACAAAAATTTCTCGGCTATTATTTATCCTCAGTCAAACAGTCAAGTTGAGGCCATCAATAAGATCATCAAGTACACCTTGAAGAAACGTCTCAATGATTTGAAAGGCAGATAGGTTGAGGAATTGCCAAAGGTACTTTTGGGCTTACAAGACAACCAGCAGAACCATGATAAGAAAGATACCATTTTCCCTAACCTATGTTGTGAAGGTAGTTGTGCTAGTCGAGTGATTACGCCTACAGGTAGAGTCATGGGATGCAACAAGAAAGCAAACGTACAACTAATGGACGTAGAGCTTGACCTGCTAAAAGAATGAAAAATTGACTTTCAGCAGAGAATAATAAATTATAATAAGAAGGTTAAGGAAAAGAGTTTTGCGGTTGCCGACTTGGTTCTCAAGACGGGGACTCAAAATACTAAGCCCAATAATACTGGTCCTCTTGGTCCAAATTGAGAGGGACCTTCTAGGGTTCAAGATGTCATCAAGCCAGGGACATACGTGTTGGAGTCTATCGTAGGTTGACGTTTGGAGCATCCATGGGACGCAGAGTATTTACGTCCTTACTACCAGTTGAGTTGATTGTTACTTATTTTTCCTACACTTTATGTTAATGTGCCAATTGCAAGTATTTAAATTCAATAAATAAAACTCTATAGGAGTTATTTCATCCAATTATCTCACCTATTTAGTCCTTTGTTTTTATATGTTAATTGAACTAGTCAAATTGTAATGTCAAAAATCAACTCAAAGACTTAATGTTTGACACGGGGGACAGTATAGAGACGAGGCCACAGGCCAAAAATAAACTCCCCCCACAACGTTATTAAATTTTTTACTTGGGTGAATTTTAGAGAAATTCAACAATTTTTATGTCGATGTCATGCTTAGTCGATTTAATGAATGACATGCATGAAATTAGAACTGTGGTATTATAAAATAAAAAAAAGTTATTACAATACAAAAGGCCAAAGTCCTAATATCTCGACGTATATACATAAAAAGAATTAAATTATTGGTCGTTGCCTTTTGAGGTGTCTCTTTCCTTCTCAACAACTGCAACCGCCTCATCCGTTGGGGTTAAGGCATCTTCCTTGTATAGGAAAGACAAGGCCCAGTCTGGGTGAGCAGCTAAGACATGGTTTTTGATTTGCTTGGCCATAGACTAAAGAAGTGCCTTTTTGAACATTTTCATATTCTACATAGGCCAGATAGTTCTCGACTGTAGTGGTAGTTGTGGCAGCAACCACAGCTACTCTCTCCTCATCTTGAGAAGGCCGAGGGCTTTGGCCTTCTTTTCCTTGGCATCCTTAAGGGCGAGATTCTCGATGCCAATGAAAGACTTCAAAGAATCGATCTTCTTGTTAGGCCCGCCCGTCTGAGTTCTTCACGAGTTGCTCAATCTCGCCGTGCAAGATCAAGGCCATAAAAAAAAGCCTAAAAAGAGTTAGTTAGAAGGAAGGCATGAATAGAAGAAAGAGAATAGGGATAAAAGTCACTTACTCTGACTTGGTGGTGGATTTATGCTCACTGACGATCAAGGATGGGAGATCTCTTGGTATTTGCCCAGTTTTTCTCAAAGACAGAGTCATAGATCATCTAGAAGCCGAGGCTGAAGTGCAGGGGCAGATCCAGCATGCTTCTGACCTGGGCATCTGACAGGTCGCCTACAATAAATGTGGGGTCTCTAACACGACTTCCAGATAACAAGCTAAAAGACTTTTTAGGCGGAGGGAGGGGTAATCGAAAACTTCAATGACAGGGCCCTTCTCGGATTAGTGCCCTAGAGTCGAGGACTCATTATTAGTTCACTGCTTCTTCACTGGAAGCACGTCATTGGAGCGACGGATGGCATCCTTCTTTGATTATGAAGGCTTCTTCGATGGCACCACCCCCAATCGATGTGCCTCCCATAAAAGTTTTGACTCTTCTTAGTCTGTGAGGGCAGCTTTAGATTTAGTTTTATCATCTCTGCACGCAACAGAAAAAAGGGGATTAATTAGAAATCTCGACCATAAAACTATATAGTCATTGGTAAATCAACAAGCAAAGGCTACACCTTTTTCACTCATGTCGTGGGGAAGGCTTTAGGGGACGACCCAAGTTGGCTGAGGAAGGTCGACAATCAAGCCAGAGGCTAATTTATTCTTGATCGTAAGGAGATTAGCAAACTTCTTTTTCTTTTCAAGAAGAACGTTGAAATACCTAATCCTCTTTCGTTTCGCCACCGACAGCATGGGACATTCGAGGAGTTGTATGAACGGATGGCGTGTTAACAAAGGGAAAAATAAAAGTAGACAGAAAAAAAGAAGGAAAAATTTGACTTGTAGAACTTACTAGCGATACGTGATAACTATAAAAATAAAGTTATTCATGTTTTTAGATGTACATATTTTTGCTACGTTTGTGATGTTTTTATTTAATTTTAACTATATTTATTATTTTTTATATATTTTAATTTTATTTTTGTTGATTTAAACTTATTTGTTTTTATTTTATTTTATTTTATTTTAATTGAATTAGATTTTATTATTATTATTATTATTATTATTATTAAGAAGTCCAATAACAATTGGCCTATCTTAGCTTTGAGCACTTATAGCTACCCTGCAGAGTAGTCACGATATCATCATCATCATTATCATTAATTGTTTTTCCTTCTCTTTGCTTCATTTTTCTATTTTGTGTAGGCGCAATGGGCCAATATGACAATTTGGAATTAATTTGGGGGCAAGAGTGTCAAAATAAGAAAGAAATTTGACTTTGAATAAGCCTAAAAAACAGACACGCAAATTTATCAGCTTCCGTACTCCCATCTCTACTCCCAGATTGACGTGTGCATCCCACACCCAATAGATGCGTACCACGTGTGAGAAGAGGTTCAGCCCATAGCAATCATCGCTCGCCACGTGTCCCTGGAGTCAGTGCACAAACCTGCCCAACTTTGTTACTATATTGTGCATCCAAGCTTTGTTTCGTTGTAACCCTCGCTCCTCGCTACTTTGAGCTCACCGCGCATCCCAGCACAATGCTCCACCAATGGCTTTTTTGCCACATAAACGAGCATTCCAAGACCTATTGCGCTTTACTTTTGTTCCTCTATTCTAGGCGTGGTTTTTTGAAGGGTGAGGAAGCATGCCATACGAGAAAAGGCCTTTATTCGTTTAGGGAGGAACAAAACCCGAAGCCCCATTTTTGGGGAATGAAGGTTGATTCCAAGGAAGAAAAGGGGCAATAAGAAAAATAAATAAATAAATATTTAGTTTTAGGATTAAGTTTTTTGAATATTTTCTACGGGCATTTTGTGATTATGGAAAGACAATTTTAAAGCTTCAACAATAATAGAGATTTTGAGGATAAAATTAAAGTTTGTGACACCTCCAAATAGGTTTTGTTTTCTAATTTCCTTATCTCTTTTGTATTTGTTAATTTGAAATTGTTTGAATCAAATATTTTGTGAATTTGTTTTTGATATTGTTTATGTGTATTGCTAAGAGCTCCATTTTCATGTTGTGGTTCATGTTTTTAGCTTTATTTGTGATTATGTGTGGTTAAATTTCTTAGTCTAAATGGCTATGGACCCAAGTTGAATTTGTGTTTGGATGATTGTCTCAAACTAATGCAAGTTGATTTCCATTTTTATTTGTATTTCTTTGATTTTGTTGCATCTATTTGCTTGATGACTAATTATTTGATTTTACATTGAGGATTAGTACTTAGGAAAGAAAGGTCCAAAATGTGGGTTTATGAAATGAAATTTGGAGAATCTTAGAGTTGGGAGACCTATGATTTTCTTTATGGCTAAGTAACAGAATTTGCTTATAAACTCTTAATAATTGATTTTAAATAGAGATATTGGAGTTAATTATTTTTTGTTTCCTTCAATTGAGTACTTGGGAGAGGAAAAATTGAGGTACATAAGTGTTCTATGCCAATAAATTGGGGGAGTTAATTTGAAAATAATCTAAGCAATGGAAACTTGGTGAAAAAGTTTCCTCCAGACCTATTTTGTTATTTTTTATTTTCCTTTTAGTTTCTAGTTTTACTTTTCATTTTTGTTTATTTTATTTTCATTTTATTTTAATTTCAGTAATCCAAATAATTTTAGAGTTAGTCTAGTTTCGTTATTTAACTAGAATTGAATACAATCCCTGAGGAAAATGATAACTCTACTCCCACTTTATTACTTATCGTTGTGTATACTTTTATGAAACTATGTTTTTGGCATCGTTGTTGGAGATTGTTTGTTTAATTTTTGTAAATATCAATATCAATTAGCTTTAGGATTAATTTGGATATTTTGTTCGCTTTTGTTCTCTTTTTATGTCTTTAATATTTGATTTAGTCTCTTTGTTTGAGGTGCTTGGAGATGCTTAATCAATAATTTCTTTTTAACTTTTTTCAATTAGATTTAGAACTATTTTATAGTGCTTAATAAAGATTCAAAGAATTACTTTTAAGGTTCCCAAATCAAGATTTATCAAAAGATGGTCAACTTCACATCTTCCTTAATAGCTTGAGAGACTTAACAAGAAATGTAGTGGAATATGGAAATAGCACCATCACTTTCTACTAGCTATTTGTCGATGAAGCCTACTACATGTTGGAAGATATGGTGAAGTGCAATTATTAGGACTTGAATTATTCAAGGAACTACCACAGTTGGGAGAGCAATTTCAACTTGATGGAGCTGTAAGTTAACACCCTACTTGCAGCGTCTATACCAGCATTTGAAGAGGCACTTACCCAATTGTGTTAGACATGCATACCCTAAGGAATAAAATATTGTAATATGTTTTTGGAGACATCTTAACAATAAAGAATTTATTTATTATTTATATACTAAATGTTGTCTTCTTTATGTTCATATTTGTTGAATGTGTTTAAGTAAATAGAAGTCTGAGACTATCAGTCTAAGCCTTTAAGAATTAGGTATATGATGGATAGATTATACAGAAGACATGATTCTAAAGGTGATGGTCTAAATCATAAGATCCACAATCGAGGGAATAAAGTAGGGCGCTTTATACATGCTAAGAGTGTTATGTTGTCTAAATCCCTAACGGGAGATGGCTTGTGTTAGCCATCAGAGTTGGACTCTGTGAGTAGATACATTAATACATTGTCATAGGTGACAATGTTTTGAATCGAGACATAAAGTCGAATTGATTTAGATTAATAATTTTATCTATGCAAATCAATACTTTAGACAATCATATGTGATGTATCTTAATCCTAAAATAACTAATAGGCTTGTTATTTTGACTTTATCTCTTTTGATGTAACAAAGAGTTTCATCTTGACTTTGTGATGTGTACATACTGGTATGTTAGAGACATGACTCTTGATAGCGTAGACTTGTTATTTATAGATATGGAATCCATATCTCCATTTGTGAAGTCAATGATATTCTCTTAAATGCGTTATCTTGTAATTGAAAAACTAGAGCGCTCAACCATTTAGATACAGAGGTGTAACCAAATGGTATACTATCATTAGATAATAAGTTTTCCAATAATAAGACAACGGAACGTAAGATAAAAATAATTGTAAAGGTAAGATGAAATTTATCCTTAAGCTGATTATGAATATTTTATGGGGATATAATACATTATAATATGTCATAGACACTTAGTTAATTTGGAGCTTCATAATTTTATATAGTTTGAGAGTGTAGCTCGAAGCTTTTAGTGGAGTAGCGCTAAAGTTGATAATTATAAAATGTATATCTGGAATATTATATTTTATAATTATTAGAGCTTGAACTGTATAGGTCCATCAGCTCCCCTTTGCTAGCTCAAAATAAATCCTGTAACGATATGGCATGCTTTTCCAATAATTGATGATTTATGTTAAATTATTAGATTGACTGAAATTCGATAGGATCAAATAATTTATGTCTGTTTATTGGTTGAATTAATTTCATAAATTAGTTCAAGATAAACTTGTTGAATTATTGAGAATATTTATTTTTCTTAAGACTATCAAGATATGACTTTTTTTAATTAGATAACTTCTTTATTGGGTTATTTGAATTTAAATTAAGGCTCTATTCGAAGAATCTCAAGTGAGAAATAAAAGATTCTCAGGGATCATATTATCGTAAGTTTGACAGGCCGATCTAATTAGTTCGGCCTGTCGATGGAGTAAGTTCAGTAGGCCGATTCGTTAGTTCGGATTATTGATTTAATGATAATTTGATCACGTATTTTTGATGCAATTTTATTGGAAGTTGATTTAGATTCCAATTTTTAAGGCTTATCTGATAATGACCAACCTTAGGTCCGACCTCTATAAATGGGGGAATTAGTTTTCTCAGTTATTTAGATTAGTTGAGAAGTTAAGAGTGAGTACTCTGGTGTTAGATGCTTTGAAACTCCATGAGAGCTTTTGTTCACAATCACAAAACTTTGCTCTGGTTCTTCTCAATTGGGTGGAAGGAGAGTCAACAGTGGAAGAGCTATATGATGTGTGCCCACACACATTCTAATCATGGATAGAGAATAGTAAAGAAGACCAGTTGGTTGAGGCTCTTCTAGAACGTTCTTCTCTACACTAATTGTAGGAGCTCTTTGGCATACAAAGGTTAGTAAGATCTGGTTAATTTATGTATATAGCAAGTCAAACTTGTATTTTAAAAAATACTCTGATTTAAAATTTTTAAAATTCTGCTACGTATTTGTTTTCCAACAATTAGTATAAGAGACATGGTTTTTACGTAACTTTACAAGTTTGTGATTATACTATACATATAAATTATATGATCTTGATCACTCCCATGCTTGAATTTAATATTTTAAAGAGTTGGCATTCTAAGGTTTTTATATATTTATATATTGTCATGAGATTATATAGTGAATGCTTATTAATTAATTATGGTTGATTAAATTATTATTTAATTCTTTGTTGATTAATTAATTTATGCTAGTTTTGGTTCTTTAGAGGTTAGAATGTGTATATAGGTTTTTCATGTAATTAGATGGCTGTCTATCATCACCATCTAGGAATTATTATTTATTTTTATATTTGAAAAAATTTTGTAATTAAATAATTATTTAGAGTAAAGTCAAATCTAGAAGACAAATAATAGCTGTTTCACTGTTTTTCTTGAGTCTCTAAATTTTTTTTATGTTTTAAATTGTTGAAAATCAGATTAAAAAATTGCATAAAAATTGTTTTTTGGAAAAAATGTGAGTTCTGCTCGATCAGTAGGCTGAACTCTTAGGATCGATAGGTCTATGGTCGCAGACTAGTAGGTCGAACCACTAATTTGGCAGGTCATCCATAGGGCAAGATTCAACCAGCTTTAGCAGTAGGCCAAATTGTCAAGTTCAATAGGTCGATGGGTGATGACCGATAGGCTGATCTCACAAATCAGCATGCAGGCAAAGTGCTGTGGTTTTTTAGACAAATGTGTGTTTTTTGGTGCAATTTTGATTTTATTTTTGAAACAATTCTGATAAACATGATTTTGTGATGGCCAGAAAAGTAAACTATTTGATCTATGCAGGATTGAAGATTTACAGATAGATGTCACATAAAGGCAGATAAAACTTGAAGACTCAAGGATAAAGAATCGATAATATGTTTTGATTGATCTCTTGTAATCTATAATTTCTTTTCTCTAGTGGAAATATAATAAGGTTGTTTATTATTATTTTGCTCGTGGCTTTGCATGATTGCTTTCCTTGTCTGCATTGTAATATCATTTGCTATGTATGTTGATAACATGTCATATAAAATAAGGAGTGCTGCACATTGAAAACTATTCATGCATGTTTTAAAATAAAACCTTGGTTTTTCAAAAGATTGACTGGGAAAAGGTTTTCGAAGAGAGGACTTATGGCCTCCATTGTTGGTCCATAGGTAGTACATGGTGGTCTCAACCTTTAGGAAGGGATTTCGTCATGTACTGGGTTGGATCTTTGAAAGGATAATTTATGTTGGCATGATTTATCGTTGCACACCCCTAGATGGCGATTATAGATCATAGATAAAATAGTTGAAACGATGGTTGTATACTCAAGTTAATTTTATTATTAACCTCCCCTAGGAGCTCAGTTAATAAAATTAATGGCCAAAGAAAACGATTACTAATATATGCTGGATTAGATGGGTCCTGAATGGTATATATTAATCAGAGGAGATTCGTGTTCCTAATGGAGTAAAAATGTAATGAGTTTTTGGAGACATTTTTATCAATAAAGAATTTATTATTTATATACCAAATATTGTCCTCTTTAGGTTCATATTTGTTGAATGTATGATAAGCAAACAATAGTCTGAGGCTGTCAGTCTAAACCTTTAAGAATTGGGCATATGATGGACAGATTATGCGAAAGACACGATTCTTAAGGTGACGGTCTAAATCACAAGATCCGCAATCGAGGGAATAAAGTTGGGCGCTTTATTCATGTAAAGATTGTTATGTTGTCTATATCCCTATTAGGAGATGGTTTGTCTTGACATCGGAGGTGGACTCCGTGAATAGAAACATTGGCACGTTGTCATAGTTGACGATGTGTTGGATTGGGACACAAAGTGAATTGATTTGGATTAATAATTCTGTCTTGGCAAACCGATTTACTTTAGACAATCATTTGTATTACATCTTAATCCTGAGATGACTAGTGGGCCCTTTGTCTTGACTTGTGTCTTTTGATGTGCCAAAGGGTGACACCCATATCTTAATAGTGGTATGCATACCGGTACATTGGAGGCATGACTCTTGATGACGTAGACCTGTTATTCATAGATATAGAATCCATAGCTCCTCTTTAAGAGTAGTGATATTCTCTTATATGCGTTATCCTGTAATTGAAAAACTGGAGCGCTCAACCATTTGGATACATAGGTGTAACCGAATGGTATACTGTCTTTGGATGGTAAGTTTTCCAATGGTGAGATAATGGAACTGGTTGAATTAATTTCATAAATTAGTTCAAGATAAACTTGTTGAATTATTGAGAATATTTATTTTTCTTAAGACTATCAAGATATGACTTTTTTTAATTAGATAACTTCTTTATTGGGTTATTTGAATTAAAATTGAGGCTCTATTCTAAGAATCTCAGGTGAGAAATAAAAGATTCTCAGGGATCATATTATTGTAAGTTCGACAGGTCGATCTAATTAGTTCGGCTTGTCGATGGAGTAAGTTTAGTAGGCCGATCCGTTAGTTCGGCTTATCGATTTAACAATAATTTGATCACGTATTTTTGATGCATTTTTATTGGAAGTTGATTTAGATTCAAATTTTTAAGGCTTATCTGATAATGACCAACCTTAGGTCCAACCTCTATAAATGGGGAGTTAGTTTTCTCAGTTATTTAGATTAGTTGAGAAGTTAAGAGTGAGTATTCTGGTGTTAGATGCTCTGAAACTCCCTAAGAGCTTTTGTTCACAATCACAAACCTTTGCTCTGGTTCTTCTCAATTGGGTGGAAGGAGAGTCACTAGTGGAAGAGCTATATGATGCGTGCCCACACACATTCCAATCATGGATAGAGAATAGTAAAGAAGACCAATTTGTTGAGGCTCTTGTAGAACGTTCTTCTCTACACCAATTGCAGGAGCTCTTTGGCATACAAAGGTTAGTAAGATTTGGTTAATTTATGTATATAGCAAGTCAAACTTGTGTTTTGAAAAATACTCTGATTTAAAATTTTAAAATTCTGCTACGTATTTGCTTTCCAACAATTAGTATAAGAGACATGGTTTTTACATAACTTTATGAGTTTGTGATCATACTATACATATAAATTATATGATCTTGATCACTCCCATGCTTGAATTTAATCTTTTAAAGAGTTGGCATTCTAAGGTTTTTATATATTTATATATTGTCGTGAGATTATATAGTGAATATTTATTAATTAATTATGGTTGATTAAATTATTATTTAATTCTTTGTTGATTAATTAATTTATGCTAGTTTTGGTTCTTTAGAGGTTACAATGTGTATATAGGTTTTTCATGTAATTAGATGGCTGTCTATTATCACCATCTAGGAATTATTATTTATTTTTATATTTGAAAAATTTTTGTAATTAAATAATTATTTAGAGTAAAGTCATATCTAGAAGATGCATAATAGTTGTTCCACTGTTTTTCCTGAGTCTCTAAAACTTTTTGTGCTTTAAATTGTTGAAAATAAGATTAAAAAATTGCATAAAAATTGTTTTTTGGAAAAAATGTGAGTTCTGCTCGATCAGTAGGCTGAACTCTTAGGATCGATAGGTCGATGGTCGTCGACTAGTAGGTCGAACCACCAATTTGGCAGGTCATCCATAGGGCAAGATTCAACCAGCTTTAGCAGTAGGCCAAATTGTCAAGTTCAACAGGTCGATGGGTGATGACCGGTAGGCTGATCTAACAAATTGGCATACAGGCAAAGAGCTGTGGTTTTTTAGAAAAATGTGTGTTTTTTGGTGCAATTTTGATTTATTTTTGAAACAATTCTGATAAACATGATTTTGTGATAGCTAGAAAAGTAAACTATTTGATCTATGCGGGATTGAAGATTTAAAGATAGATGTCACATAAAGGTAGATACAACTTGAAGATTCAAGGATGAAGAATCGATAATATGTTTTGATTGATCTCTTGTAATCTATAATTTCTTTTCTCTTGTGGAAATATAATATTATGGTTGTTTATTATTATTTTACTTGTGGATTTGCATGATTGCTTTCCTTGTCTGCATTATAATATCATTTGCTATGTATGTTGATAACATGTCATATAAAATAAGGAGTGCTGCACATTGAAAACTGTTCATGCATGTTTTAAAATAAAACCTTGGTTTTTCAAAAGATTGACTGGGAAAATGTTTTCGAAGAAAAGACTTGTGGCCTCCATTGTTGGTCCATAGGTAGTGCATGGTGGTCTCAACCTTTAGGAAGGGATTTCGTTGTGTACCGGGTTGGATCTTTGAAAGGATAATTTATGTTGGCATGATCTATCGTTGCACACCCCTAGATGGCAATTATAGATCATAGATAAAATAGTTGAAACGATGGTTGTATACTCAAGTTAATTTTATTATTAACCTCCCCTAGGAGCTCAGTTAATAAAATTAATGGCCAAAGAAAACGATTATTAATATATGCTGGATTAGATGGGCCCTAAATGGCATATATTAATCAAAGGAGATTCGTGTTCCTAATTGAATTTGACAAGTCTCCCCGAGGTGGCTTGTTGAATTCAAATTTAGGAATTATCATTGTAAGGATGTGACTTTTTCAAGTTTTTGACACGTAAACATAATTGTTTGTTTGCTTGATTGTGCTATCTTACTAAACTATTATGGAATGTTTGCTTATGTTTGGTACATGATCTTTATTGTAGATTAAAATGTCTAAAAACTTTTTATCTTTGATATTTGATAAGAACCAATTAACTGGGGGAAATTACAATGATTAGAAAAGGAACCTAAATATCGTTTGTTCTATGAGAAACTAAAGTTCGTGTTGACGACATCATGTCCTCTTGAACCTACCGGGGAATCCCGTAATGAGTAAATCCAAGCATATGATTGCTAGAAAGATGCTAACCATCAGGCCCACTGTTATGTTATGGCTAGCATTGGATATCATGCTGCAGGCTCAACATGAAGATTATGAGACTGTGAAGCAGATCATAGATAATCATGAAGACATGTTTGGAGGCCTAGCCATAACAAAACGGCAAGGGGCACTTTGGAAACTTTTGAACTACAAACAAAGGCCAAGGACACCTATGAAGGAGCATATGATGTTAGTCATGGGTTAACTCGTTGAGGCTCAAGCCCATGGAGCTGATATCGATGCCGAGTCATAGATGACTAAGGTTTTTGAGACTCCATCAAAGGAGTTCATCTCGTTTAGAGCTTTACACAATTTGAACAATACATAGGATGTGACCTTAACAGAGTTGATGAAGCAGTTATAGAAGTTCAAAAATTTGATTAAGGAAATTCCTACAGGTGGTGAGGCTAACTTGGCGGCTACATATGGTTCCAATCCTAACCTTGGGAATGGAAGGAAGCAGAAGGCTAAGAATGGGAAGCCTTCTATTTTTGCAAATGGCAAGAAGAAGAAGAAAAAAGAAGAACCCAAAGAAGCTCAAGTGCTTTTACTATGGAAGGTCGTGCACATCAAGAAGAGTTGCAAGGACTTCCTTACTCGAGGAGGTAGGTGTGATCTTCTAGTTATTAAAACTTATTTGGTTGAGGAATCAAGTAACACTTGGGTCATAGTTTCTAGAGCTACTAATCATGTTTGTATTTCTCTACAAGAGTTTAAAGAAACGAGAAGTCTACTGCATGAAGACTTCACCCTTCAAATGGGCAATGGATCCTTATGTTGGCTAAAGTAGTGGGAGACGTCTATCTTTATTTTTATAATTATAGGATTTTAGTTTTGCAAGATTGTTTTGATGTTCCTAGACTTAAAAGGAATTTAATATCTACAGCTTGTTTATTTAAAGATTTTTATTTAGTTTTTTTTAATAATAAAGTGGTGATTCGTAAAAAAAAAAAAATGTTTTATCTGTGATGGATGGATGCAAAACAATCTATATTTTATCAAATCTAAGATGGACTTATTGCTTCACACTAAGGTTAATGATAATAACTCTAAGATACTTAAGACTTTTCACTCTAAAAACACCTATATTTGGCATTTGTGATTAGGTCATATTAGCTTGAATATGATTTAAAGGTTGGTAAAGGATGGACCTTTAAGTCACTTAAAGGTAGAATCTATAAGGGCAGCAGGGCCGAAAGGGTTCTAGAATTTGTGCATAGTGATGTTTGTGGTCCCATGAACATCCAAGCATGAGGAGAGTATGAGTACTTTGTCACTTTTATTGATGATTACTCTATGTAAAGGTATGTCTACCTAATGCAACATAAAAGCAAAACTTTTGACAAGTTTAGGGAGTTTTAGGTTGAAGTGAAAAAGCAATTAGGTAAACCTATAAAAGCACTTCGATTTGAACGATGTGGTGAATACCTCTCCTATGAGTTCTTGGAACACTTATTAGAGAATGGGATTTTATCCCATTTGACTACGTCGGGCACTCCGCAGTAGAATGGCATAGTTAAGAGAAGGAATAGGACTTTGTTAGACATGGTTGGGTCCATGATGAGTTATTCATCATTGCCTTTGTCCTTTTGGGATATGCACTATAGACTGCATGTTATCTTTTGAGCAATGTGCTTTTAAATTTGGTTCCTAAAACTCCTCACAAGTTATGGATAGGGAAAAAGACATCCTTAAACCATATTTGCAAATGGGGATATCTAGCTCATGTTCTGTATAGGGAAGTAAATAAGTTGGAAGCACGTTCGGAGATTTGTGTGTTTGTACGATATCCAAAAGAGACTAAAAGGGGTTATTTCTATAACTCAAAGGAAAATAAAGTCATGGTTTCAATAAATTCAATGTTCCTTGAGGAAAGTTACATGAAAAACTTTAAGCTTCAAAGTAAAGTGGTACTTGAGAAGTTGGTAAGTGATTCGATCGTTCTGGGGGTTCCGATAGAAACCAATCTAATCAATGTAGAAAATGTTAGACATGAATGCCCTAAGAAGTAAAAATTTAGTATGTTTTTGTAGATATTTTTATCAATAAAGAGTTCAATTATACAAAAATTTTTGTCCTCTTTATGCTCATATTTGTTGAACGCAAGATAAGCTAACAATAGTCAGAGACTGTCGGTCTAAACCTATAATAATTGGGCATATGATGGATAGATTATGTAGAAAACACGATTCTTAAGGTGACAGTCTAAATCATATAATCCATAATCAAGGGAATAAATTTAGGCGCTTTATTCAAGTAAAGATTGTTAAGTTGTCTATATCCCTATTGGGAGATGGTTTGTCTTGACCATTGGAGGTAGACTCAATGAATAGAAACATTGGCATGTTATCATAGGTGACGATGTGTTGGATCGGGACATAAAGTGAATTAATTTGGATTAATAATTCTGTCTCGACAAATCAATTCACTTTAGACAATCATTTGTATTGCATCTTAATCTTGAGATAAATAGTGGGCTCGTTGTCTTGACTTGTGTCTTTTGATGTATCAAAGGGTGACACCTACATTTTAATAGTGGTATGCATGTCGATGTGTTGGAGGCATGACTCTTGATAACGTAGACCTGTAATTCATAGATATGGAATCCATAGCTCCTCTTTAGGAGTAGTGATATCATCTTATTTGAGTTATCCTGTAATCAAAAAACTAGAGTGCTCAACTATTTGGATACATAGGTGTAACCAAATGGTGTACTGTCTTTGGATGGTAAGTTTTCTGATGGTGAGATAATGGAACGTAAGATAAAAATAATCAGGAAGGAAAGACAAAACTTGTCCTTAAGCTGATTGTGGATAATCCTATAGGGATACGACATATTATGATATGTCATGGAGACTTACCTATACAGGCTTTGTAATTCTCTATAGTTCGAGAGTGTAGCTCCAAGCTTTTAGTGGAGTAGCGTTGGAGTTGATAATTATGAAATGTATATCTGGGATATTAGGTTTCATAATTATCAAGAGCTTGAACTATATAGGTCCATCAGGTCCCCTTTGCTAGCTCAAAAAATCTTGTAATGATACGGCGTGTTTTTTCAATAATTGATGACTTATGTCAAATTTATTAGATTGATTAAAATTTAGAAGAATCAAATAATTCATGTCTGTTTATCGGTTGAATTAATTTTGTGACAAAATTAATTCAAGATAAACTGGTTGAATTATTGGGATCGGATAATTCTTGTCTGTTTATCAGTTGATTTATTTTTGAATAAATTAAATCTAGATAAACTTGTAGAATTATTAGGAATGTATTTATTTTTCTAAAGATTATCCATATTAGGAATGTATTTATTTTTCTAAAGATTATCCATATAAAGTTGTTTTAATTAGATAACTTTTTTATTGGGTTATTTGAATTAAAACTGAGACTTTATCCTATAGAATCTCGGGTGAAAAATAAATGATTCGCTGAGATTTTTTTTCGACAATTTGGCAAGTCGATCTTCAAGTTCGACCTGCCAATGGGGCAAGTTCGACATGCCTATTAGACAGATCGGCCTGCTTATGCACGAAAAAAAGATCACGTGTTTTTATGCCAATTTCATCAGATATTGGTTTGAATTTGATTCTGATTCAAATTTTTGAGACCTTATCTGATAAGGACTGACCCTAGACCCAACCTCTATAAATAAGGAGTGAGTCTCATATGTTATTTAGATCAATTGAGATATTAAGAGTGATGCTCTGCTCGTGAGAATCTGAAACTCCCTGAGAGCTCTTGTTCACAAATCACGAACAGTAGGTTTGGGTTCTCTCAATTGGTTGGAAGGAGAATCACCTGGTAGAAGAGTTATACGTGTGAGCCCACACTCACTCCGATCGTGGATAGAGAATACCAAAAAAGGCTAGTTGGTTGAGGTCCTTCTAGAACATTACTTCTCTTCTCTTCACTTCACTAATATGGTTAATTTATGCATATAGCATGTCAAATTTGTGTTTTAGAAAATACTCTAATATAAAAATTTTAAAATTCCGTTGCGTGCTATTTTTTTCTACAATTGGTATTAGGGCCATGGTTTTTACATAAATTTACGAGTTTGTGATCATGTTATATGTGTAAATTATGTGATCTTGATATCTCCTTTGCTTGAATTTAATTTTATAGAGAGGTGGCACTCTAGGGTTCTATATATTTTATATGTTGTTATGGATTATATGGTGAATGTTTATTAATTAATTATGGTTGATTAAATGATTATTTAATTATTAATCAATTAATTAATTTATACCGGTTAGGGTTCCTTAGAGGTTAGAATATGTATCTAGATTTTTCATATAATTAGATAGCAGACTATCATTTTTGTCTAGAAATTATTATTTAATTTTAAATTTGTAAGAATTTTGTAATTAAATAATTTTTTGGAAGAGACGGATCTAGAAGATGGATGATAGCGATCCTAGGTATTTCTTAAGTCTCTAATTTTATGTTTTTGAATTGTTTAAAATAAAATTGATGAATTGCATTAAAAATTGTATTTTTTGGAAAGAGTGATTTCTGCTTGATCGGCATGCCAAAAGCCCATATTGGCAGGCCGATGGTCGCAGACCGGTAGGCCAGGCATGAGGTTCGAGAGGCTATCAGCGGGACAGAAATCAGGTGGCTCTAGCGGCAGGCCAAACTTCTATTTCGGTAGGCCGATCTGTCATGATCGGCAAGTTGATCTGTAAAGATTGGCTAACCAGTGGGTCATGACCGGTAGGTCGATTACACAGATCAGCTTGCCAACAAAGAGCTAGAAATTTTTCTAGAAAAGGTGTATTTTTTTTTGGTGTAGTTTTAGTTTTATTTTTGGGACAATTTTGAGAAACATCAAATTTGGATATGATTGGAAATATGGAGTATTCGATTCATTTGACATTGAAGACATGAAGATGGGATTACATGAAGAAGGATATAGCTTGGAGATTCAAGGATGAAGAATCGATAATATGTTTCAATTATTCTCTTGTAATCTTTGTTTTCTATTCTCTAGGGTGGAACCATAATATTATGGTTATTATTTTGCTTGATTGCTTTGCTTGTCTGTAATATAATATGATTTGCCATGTATATTGATAAGATGCCATATAGAATAGGGAGTGCCACTCAATTACAATTGTTCATGCATATCTTTTAAAATAAAACCTTGATTTCAAAAGATTGAGCGGGAGAAGGTTTTTGAAAAGAGGACCTAAGGCCTCCATCGTTGGTCCATAGGAAGAACATGGTGGTTCGGACCCTTAGGAAGGGATTTCTATCATGTACTAGGTTGGATATCTAAGAGGATAAGGTATTTTAGCATGATTTATGGTTGCAAACCCCTAGGTGGTGATTATAAATTATGGATAAAATATTGAAACGATGGTTATATACTCATGTTAATTTTATTATTAACCTCCCCTAGGAGCTCTGTTGAAAAAATTAATGGCCAAAGAAACAATTATTAATATATGCTGGATCATACGGGTCCTAGATGTCATATATTAATCAAGAGGGGACCCATGTTCGTAATTAAATTTGGCATGACTCCCCTAGGAGCTTGTTGAATTCTGAGTTGGGAATTATCGTTGTAAGGTTGTGATATTTTCAAGGTTTTGACACATAAACACATTTGTATGTTTTTACATGATTGTGTTATCTTACTAAATTATTATTATATGTTTGCTTATGTTTGGTAGATGATTCTTTATTGTAGATTAAAAATGTCTAAAAACACTTTATCTTTTATACTTGACAAAAACCTATTAACCAGCAAGAATTATAATGATTGGAAACAGAACCTAGATATCGTTCTTTCCTTTGAGAAACTAAAATTTGTGCTGACAACCCCTTGTCCTCCTGAGCCCACAAGAGACTCAACTAATGAGCAATTCCAAGCATACGATCACTGGAAAGATGCAAATGATCAAGCCTACTGCTATATTATGGCCAGCAGAATAACATGTTGTAGGCTCAACATGAAGATTATGAGACTACAAAGCAAATTTTGAATAATCTTGAAGGCATGTTTGGAGGCCAAGCCGTAACAAAGTGGCAAAGGGCGCTTCAAAAACTCTTGAACTATAAACAGAGACCGAGGACATCTGTAAAAGAGCACATGATATTGGTCATGGGTTACCTCGCTGAGGCACAAACTAATGGAGCCGACATCGATGCTGAAACTTAGTTGACTATGGTCTTTGAGACTCTATCAAAGGAATTTATTCTATTTAGAGCTACTTTTAATTTGAGCAATAGGCAGGATATGACCTTTACACAGTTGATGAAACAGTTACAGGAGTTTGAACTGTTGATCAGGGAGTCTCCTATTGGTGGAGAGGCCAATTTTGTAGTTGCTTCTGGTTCCAATCCTAACTCTGGGAATGGAAAGAAGCAATGGCCCAAAATTGGGAAGTCTTCTATTCCTACTAACAACAAGAGCAAGAAGAAGAAGAAAAACCTGAAGAAGCTAAAGTGCTTCTTCTACGGGAAGGTTTGGCACATAAAGAAGCATTGCAAGGACTTCCTTTCCAAAGAAGGTAGGTGTGATCTTCTGTATTTAGAAACTTGTTTGGTTGAGGAATCCAGTGATAGTTGGGTCATAGATTCAAGTGCAACTAATCAAGTTTGTGTTTTTCTACAGAGGTTCAAAGAAACAAGAAGTCTGCTTTATGAAGGCTTCACGCTTTGGATGGGCGATGGATCTTTGGTCTTAGCGAAAGCATGGGGAGACCTCCATCTTTATTTTGATAATTATAAGAATTTAATTTTACGAGATTATTTTTATGTTCCTAAATTTAAAAGGAATTTAATTTCTATAGCTTGTTTATTTAAAGACTCCTATTTGGTTTTTTTTAATAATAAAGTAGTGATTCGTAAAAACAAATCTTTTATCTGTTCTGGATGGATGTAAAATAATCTATATTTTATCAAACCTAAGATGGACTTACAGCTTAATGTTGAGATAAATGATAATAATTCTAAAAGACTTAAAACTTCTCACTCTAATAAGACTTATCTTTGGCATTTGTGCCTTGGTCATATTAACCTGAATAGGATTCAAAGGTTAGTAAGGGATGGACCTTTATGTCACTTGAAGGTGGAATCTATACCTTAATGTGAATCTTGTTTGGAGGGTAAAATGACCAAAAGACCATTTGGGTTTAAGGGCAATAGGGCTGAAGGGGTTCTGGAACTTGTGCATAGTGATGTTTACGGACCAATGAACATCCTGGCACAAGGAGGGTATGAGTACTTTGTCACTTTTATTGACGATTACTCAAGGTATGGGTATGTGTACCTGATGCACCACAAAAATGAAACTTTTGACAAGTTCAGGGAGTTTCGGGCTGAAGTGGAAAAGCAATTGGGTATACCCATAAAAGCACTTTGATCTGATCGAGGTGGAGAATTCCTTTCTGATGAGTTTCTAGGACACTTATTAGAGAATGAGATTTTGTCCCATTTGACTACGCCGAGCACTCCGTAGCAGAATGACATAGCGGAGAGAAGGAATAGGACTTTATTAGACATGATAAGGTCCATGATGAGTTATTCATCATTGCCTTTATCCTTTTGGGGATATGCACTACAAACCGCATGTTGTCTTTTGAACAATGTTCCTTCAAAATCGATCCCTAAAACTCCTCACGAGTTGTGGATAGGCAGGAAAATATCCTTAAACTATATTTGCATATGGGGATGTCCGACCCATGTCTTGTTTAAGGATGTGAATAAGTTGGAACCAAGTTCAGAAGTTTGCGTGTTTGTAGGATATCCAAAAGGGACTAAAGGGGGTTATTTTTATAACTCAAAGGAAAATAAAGTCGTGGTTTCAACTAATGCAACTTTCCTTGAGGAGAGTTACATAGTCGACTTTAAACCTTGAAGCAAAGTGGTGCTAGAGGAGTTAAGAAGTGATCAAATCACTTTAGAGGTTCCGAATGAAATCGTTTCAATCTATGTAGAAAAACCAAACGAACCTGAACAACAACCTAAGGGGCTTCAGCGTAGTGGGAGGATCGGGCATTAACCCGAAAGGTATATGTTCAATGGTGAGGCTATTTTGGCTGAACCAGATGAACATGATAGGAATCCTTATACTTATGCAGAGGCTATGAATGATATTGATTCGAAACTCTAGACAAAGGCCATGAACATAGAAATGAAGTCTATGGAGACTAATCAGGTTTGGGAGCTTGTGGATCTTACCGAAGGAGTAAAACCCATAGGGTGTAAGTAGATATACAAGAGAAAAAGAGGAGTGGATGGAAAGGTCAAAACCTTCAAGGCTAGACTGGTAGCTAAGGGTTATACGTAAAAGGAAGGAATCGATTACGAGGAAACTTTTTCGCCTGTAGCCATGCTTAAGTCCATTCGAATTCTCTTGTCCATAGTTACCGCTCTTGACTACAAGATTTGGCAGATGGATGTCAAGATGGCTTTTCTAAATAGCTATCTTGATGAGTCCATTTATATGGAACAACCAGTCGGGTTCAAGGTCAAGGGGCAACAGGGTAAGGTTTGTAAGCTACTAAAGTCAATTTATGGACTTAAGCAAGCTTCCCGTTCTTGGAACATAAGATTTGATCAGGTGATCAAGACTTATAGGTTTTCACAAAATATGGATGAGCCATGTGTTTACAAGCACATTAAGGATGGGAATGTGGTTTTTCTACTGCTCTATGTAGATGACATTCTGCTAATTAGTAATGACGTTGGGGCATTGTCATCGGTCAAATTATGGTTGACTAAGCAGTTTGACATGAGGGACTTAGGTGAGGCTAATTTTGTTCTGGGTATCTAGGTCTTTCAAGATAGGAAGAACAAAATGATAGCTTTGTCATAAGTCGACTACATAGATAAAATTCTCAGGAGGTTTGCAATGTAGGATTCCAAGAAAGGTGGGCAACCTTCTAGGTTTAGAATTACTCTTTCTAAGAAAAACTCTCAAAAGTCTAAGGAAGAAAGAGAATACATGAAGAAGGTGCCTTATGCCTCGGTAGTGGGTAGTCTCATGTATGCCATGCTTTGTACACAACCAGATATTTGTTATATGGTTGGGATTGTAAGTCAATTTCAAGTGGAGCTTGGACTGAACCACTGGGTTGTGGTAAAGCATATTTTCAAGTACCTGAGAAGGACTTGAGGGTATATGCTTGTATATTTGGGTGAGGACTTGACTCCTCTAGGATATACTGACTCGGATTTTCAATCCTTTCTGGATTCGAGAAAATCGACTTCAGGATTTGTGTTTACTCTCAGCAGTGGTGCCATCAGTTGGAGAAGTGTGAAGCAAGATTGCACTTTGGATTCAACAATGGAGGCCGAGTATGTAGCAGCTAGTGATGCTTCGAAAGAAGCAGTGTGGCTCTACAAGTTCCTTAGGGATCTTGAGGTAGTTCCTAGTATCAATAAGGCAGTATCACTATACTGTGATAACAATGCGATGGTAGCTAATGCTAAGGAACCAAGATTTCACAAGAAGAGTAAGCATATTGATCCAAAGTATCATGTGATAAAGGACTTTGTCAAGGGCGGGTATGTCTTGGTGTGCAAAATCGCATCAAAGGATAATTTAGCTGATCCATTCATGAAGACACTTATTGAGAGAGTCTTCGAGAGACATGTGGAAGCTATGGGGATGCAAGATTTGTCATGTTGACTAACTTAGTGCAAGTGGGAGATTGTTAGACGTATATGCCCTAAGGAGTAAAAATGCAATATGTTTTTGGAGGCTTTTTTATCAATAAAGAATTCATTTATACCAAATTCTTGTCCTCTTTATGTTCATATTTTTGAATGTATGATAAGCAAACAATATTCTGAATATGTCGATCTAAACCTTTAAGAATTGGGCATATGATGGACAGATTATGCGGAAGACATCATTCTTAAGGTGACGGTCTAAATCATATGATCCACAATCGAGGGAATAAAGTTGGGCACTTTATTCATGTAAAGATTGTTATGTTGTCTATATCCCTATTAGGAGATGGTTTGTCTTGACCATCAGAGGTGGACTCCGTGATTAGAAACATTGTCACGTTGTCATAGATGACGATGTGTTGGATTGGGACATAAAGTGAATTTATTTGGATTAATAATTTTGTCTCTACAAGTCGATTCACTTTAGACAATCATTTGTAGTGTATCTTAATCCTGAGATGAATAGTGGGCCCGTTGTCTTGACTTGTGTCTTTTGATGTACCAAAGGGTGACACCCACATTTTAATAGTGGTATGCATGCCGGTACGTTGGAGGCATGACGCTTGATAACGTGACCTGTAATTCATAGATATGAAACCCATAGCTCCACTTTAGGAGTAATGATATCCTCTTATATGCGTTATCCTATAATTGGAAAGCTGGAGCGCTCAACCATTTGGATACATAGGTGCAACCGAATGGCATACTATCTTTGGATGGTATGTTTTTTGATAGTGAGATAATGGAACGTAAGATAAAAATAATCGGGAAGGAAAGACAGAACTTGTCCTTAAGCCGATTATGGATAATCCTATAGGGATACAATACATTATGATATGTTATGGAGACTTAACTATAACGGCTTCATAATTCTATATAGTTTGAGAATGCAGCTCCAAGCTTTTAGTGGAGTAGCGTTGGAGTTGATAATTATGAAATGTATATCTGGGATATTAGGTTTCATAATTATCAAGAGCTTGAACTATATAGGTCCATCAGGTCCCCTTTGCTAGCTCAAAAAATCTTGTAACGATACGGCGTGTTTTTTCAATAATTGATGACTTATGTCAAATTTATTAGATTGATTAAAATTTAGAAGAATCAAATAATTCATGTCTGTTTATCGGTTGAAT
>CAMOHE010032467.1:0-47416 GCA_946598075.1 Artocarpus hirsutus | reverse complement strand
TTGATCATTATTGATTGGTTTCTTTTAAACTGTTATCACATAGGAATTTTCACATAATCTTAGTAAGTTGGAAATTCTACTTTTGCCAATAACATCATCTTTTTGGCTCATGCATGAAATTAATAAATCATAAACTATTGGTTTAGCACATTAAATAATTATTTTTAATTATTTTAATGTACTATCATAACATTACATTATTACATGTTTCATAAATAAAGCACATTATTTTGTGCATTCACAACATTAATTATTTCTAAGATCTTACGGCTATTAAGACCTTTAAATTTACGTGTTAATAAATGCTAAACTTGTACTTTCTTAAGTACTTAGCTAAGTCATGAGGGAAAAACCCTCAATTAATTATAGTTATTAATGTTTGAATTTTTCAGATCATTACAGGAAAGCCTCGTTGAAGTTGATGATGATGGGCACGAGGCAGAGTAAAAGAGGAAGACGGCAGAGAAAAATAGAAAGAAGAAGCAAAAGAGGAAAGATGAAAAGCAAGGAAACAAGAAACAAGACCTTAATGAGGAGTAAAGGTAATGTTGTTTGGTTTTTCTTTATTTTTATTTTTTTATGGCTTCTCTTTTGCAACTATGAGTTCTGGTTTGTCCAATAAAGTGATGATTTTTCAATATTTTTTCTCTTTTGTTAAATAGAAGTTATACGGAAATATAGGCATTTCGTTGAAAAACGAAAAGAAAAGAAATTTATGCTATGAAAAGCTAGTCGAATTATTGTTAAAATTCCTTTCTCCTCCCCATGGAGGGCTAAGAATCTGTGTCTCATGTGGCCATATTGTTTAATACATGATATCTTCTATTTTTTCTCTTTCCTTTTATAAATTTATCCTATGCAACAATTTCAATTTCCTACTCTTTAGTATCGATATTCCTTTTTTTTTTATACAAGATGAGACGGAATACCACCACCTTTGAGTGTGGTTAAGCGTGACTCGAACCCTCAACCTATGGTCGAAGTGGAGGGACTTACAACTAACTAAGTTGCCCTCACTTGTCTATCGATATTCCTTTGAGTTCCTTTTTTTTAAGTTTTTTGAGTGTTTTTGAGTAACTTTTAGGATAAAGATTTTTAGTGTATTTACTCTGAAAAATTTAACTTTTTTGTTATGCGGTTTTTAAAATTGTAATGTTCTCGAAATGGTTTTGTTTTAAAAAATATAAAAGTTTTGGAATAGTATTGAGCGTGTTTTTGAAATTTTTGCAACAAAAGACGTGAAAAAACATTTCCAAAAACAACAAAAAATGGTTCCAAACAAATACGAGTCCTTTAATTAAGTGTTCTAATTAAGTCCTAATATAGACGGAAGATGATCATGTATAACGAGCTTGATCTATATAGAAAACCTATGCATTTCTTTGCTTTTAACAAAATCAAATTATGCAATTTCACACCCAAAAAATACCAAAAAAACACAAAAAAATTATTTTTTTAATCAATTTTGATGGCTCATATTTGTATTTTAATTGTTATCGATCGAACTTGCACTTTTGTTTTCCAAATTCTAGAATACTATGAGAGTGTTAAGAAATGTCATTTCAATTATATAATTTTAATTGTTATAATGTAAAATAAAAATATATTACAATATAAATTTTTATATGCTATAAGAATTAAGTTATAACTGTATTATCAAATACATTGTCCATAGATTCATGTTATGAGAGTCCAATTGAAAACGAGAATAAATTAAAAACGACAAGATGTAGTCGGAAATCGTGTTCGTTTATAATAAATCGTACGATAAAAACATCGCTAAACGGCATCAATTAGGAAACGGCCATATATTAAAAACGACAACACCGTATAAACGGAAATATTTTTAAAACGACTTCATGGAAGAACAGGCAATGACAACATTGTCCTAACAAAGTATAAAGAAATAACATAATTTTTTTAATACTAAATAACATCAATTTGAAAACAATAATACATCAAAAACGACGCTACAGTCAAGACGGCATGATACTTTAAAAACGACATTAATAGCTTTATAGAATGATAAGCAATTTAAAACGACAAGAATATCGCATAGGTTCGGTATTGTTGTGCAGTTTGCGCTACCCAGCTGACATATCCTCTGTAACTTTTTGGGGTGCTTTTTTTTTTTTTTTTTTAATGCAGTCAGTAGTTAGTACCCAGTTTCTAGTTCCACCACAAATGTTCCCTACTTTTAAATGACTATTACTTTTATTAAAACAAATAAAAAAAACTATGTTTCTTTCCTTTCTTTTTGTTTTTCCTCCAAACCAACCGGACCTTTGGTGCATTGAGAAATGAATACACTTGAGAGGTAGCTGAGGAGTTGCTATGAATAATATAGTAATAATTTGACCTTTTAAATACTCTGATTTTTAAAAAAAATTAAAGTATTACTAGTTTTTTGGGTGTAATTTTAAGGTTAGTAAAACAAATGGTCAATTATATTTATTGAATTGAAATATAACTTTAATTTGTAAATAATTTATATATGCCTCATAATGATATTAAAATAATTACTATATTATTATATAGTACAAGATATAATATCATTAAAATAATTAATATATTATAAAGGATATTATTAATTATTAAGGATATTTCGTAAGATATTTTATACGTTGTCTTAAATTTTAATTTCATAACATTAATTTAGTTATGTATTGTAATTTTTATAATATTTTATTTTTTACTTTTTAGTAAAAATTACATAATCTGTCCATTTTTTAAAAAGTGAATTAATATCTGTTTTTGTTATGCAAATGTCACTTATATATCCATTTTTTAAAATTTCATATATTCAGAACTTTAAAATACTCTCCATCTAAATATTATCATGTATTTAAATTTTTATAACAAATTTTCTTATTTTTTGAATAGTTAAATTAAGGAAAAAATATATACGCATATTTGTTATTTTAACATATTATATTGATACATTATTATTATCATTTAAAGTCTTAAAAAAATAAAATGAACGTCATTGAGTATCATTATCATTACGTATCATTAATTTAATGATATAACTATTATATAAATTATAAGATACACAAAAAGACTTAATAAATACTATATCATTAATTTAATTATATATCACAAAAAAAATCATCCATTTGAAGTCGTAAGAAATTAATGTCATTGCGTATCATTATCATTACGTATCATTAACTTAATAATATATTAATTATATAACCAATAAGACACATAAAAAGACTTAATAATATTGTGTTATTAATTTAATTACAGCACCTTGATTTCAATTTGTCAGTAAAATTATATCATTAATTCAATTACAACACCTTAATTCTAATCTGTCGGTAAATCCAACTTGTCGATAAAAAAATTTTCATCTTTTTAGGAAATGTTAAAATTGTTATTTTTGTAACACCCGTTATTTTACCATGAATAATTTTGTAAATTAATGTATAAAATGTGATAATTTAAAATTTTGTTGCAATTGAAATTACTAGTTTGTTTTTATTGTTCCATTTATCACGAAAATGTCACTTTGGTATTTTCTATCAAAATGTCTCCAAAGGAGACATGAGGATATCTTTTTCAACTACTCTTGACCCTTTTTTTCTTTATTTCCTCCGTGACATGCTCCAACATGTCTCCTCCATAATTGCTTTTATCACTTCTCTTTAAAGACTTCATCTTTTTTTCCTTTTTCTCCCACGGTTCCCACACTCTTCTTCTCATTTCTTTGCTAAATCAAAATACTTAGAAAACTTCTTCAAAGCAGCCATAAAAATCAGCCATCATCACCTCCATTTAAGCAGGAATTTCAACCATATCAAAGTCAAGGAACCTATTTTGAAGCCATTTCAAGCTTCCAACTAACCATTATTTGAGGTTAGAATCTTATGAACAAATTTAGTCTTTCATTTATAAATTTTTATACTCAAGGGTTATTCAAATTTGTGTTCTTGAACCTGAGAATATGTTTTGCTACTATTTTGGAGCATATGTTTAAAGTCAAAGTGTATATGTCGTAAACATTAAATGATATTGTTAAACTTTGTAATACCTCAATAGGCAGTGGCTCTTTCTTGAAATTATGGGATTAAATAAAAATAAATTTTGTAAATTGGTTTCATGTTTAAAAATAGACATCCTAAGCTTTCCAACGAGCTATTATGAGCCTAAATCGGAGTTGTATTTTATTTTTTATAAATTTTTCAATTTTTGGATTGAAAACTAGTAAACCTGCCAATGACAGTATACCGTCTGTTTATCTTAAGTAAACTACTTGTTAACCCGTGTACTGGTTGTAGATAGTGAGCATGCCCTTTTTGTTAAAGTATACTGCCAGTTTACCATAGTATACCAGCTGCTAACCTAAACCAAGAGCCCAACTTTGCTCACCTCCTAATTCCTTAATGTCTTGCAATCTTTCTAATACTATCTTAAGTGATTTATAAATCTTATTAGGGACTAAAATATATAGATAACTTGTATACAATATACATTTTATATTGTGTTAAGATAAAAATTGTTACTTTGGTATTCAAAAAGAAATTTGCATAAAAACTTTAATGATACATTAGTGAGATGGATTTACACATGATTTATTTATGAATGTGGTTGTATGTTGTGCTTTAGTTTTAATGTCCTTATGCATGCCTTAGGATCAAGGGAGTATGGAGCTAACGTTAATTGATTCTGAGATTAAAATATTGTTGATAAGCTTGGAAGGTATGGATTCTATTACTCATCCTTTGTGAGGTTTTGATAAATTAAAATTTGTTGTTTTATGTTGCAAGATATGTATATGCTATTTTGAATGTATATGATTATATCTATTATATGATGATGTGAAACTCGTCCTGTATTGTACAACGAGGAACATAATGATTTGACACATGTTATAAATTAAGAAGCATGGTTAGGAAAACTAACTCTATAAATAACGGATGAATATAGAGAAATGGTGAGACATGAAGAGGGCGACGGTTATGTCCTTAGGCACGAATACCTTAAAAGGTAAAATATGGGGAGGTGATGACACTCCCTTGGGTTGAAAGTCTCAAAACGCACTGTACAAGAATCGACTTGGTAAGGACTTGAGGCTTTATGTCCCCTCATCGGAACACCCTTGGAATGTTTGGAGGGTGATCAAGCGCGCCCGTTTAGGTTTCGTTGAGTTGAGTGATATGATATTCTATTGCACGGTGGATACAAATGAGCATAATTGAATCCTGAATTAATATGTATATATATATGTATGGAACTTTGTAAGAATGATTATAAGATATCCACCAGAATTAAATATGATAAAATTGATGAATAATGATAAAAACTAACTAACCATACAGGTTTTAATATGGTAACGATAAAAACCTAAAGGTGAGTAATGGTTTTCCCTACTGAGCATGTTGTCGCTCATTCTTTTTTATTTTCATCTTTTCAGGACTCACTAAGTGTGAGGTAGCTACAAGAAAAATAGTTGAGGAAGCTATGTAGCTATATTACGCTGGGATTGCTTCAATTGTAAATAATGTTCTTCATGATAATGTAAGCATTGACTGTTACTTTATGTGACTGTATGAAGATGTGTTAAGGGTTAAAATGATGATGATGATGACAGTTTTATATTATTAAAATTTAATGTGCTACATTAAATTGTAGTTTATTTATTTGTTTATGTTTTTATTTTATTTTAAGAGTTTTTATTTAAATATTGGGTAAATTACTTTGATATTTTATTTTTATTTTCTGATCTTTATTTTATTTAATAAAAATTGTTAACCCCCGCTTTGGGACGTTACAATTTTAGATATCAATTTGAAATTAAGCAATAAACACCATAATTTCAGGGTTTTTTTTAAATATAATGATATCATAATCCATTTAAAATCTTAAATACGTATATTATAGTTATTTTAAAAAAATAAATTAAAACTAATAATATCATTATTATAATTATTAATATCTTTATATATAAATATTTATAAATTGTAGATATATTTTAATTCTACAAATAAAAAAAAAGTTATATGTCTCATTGACCTACTTTTTAAAGAGTGGGATCAAAGCCCACTTTTGAAAAGCCGAAAACCTACCTTGCTTCCCAAAAAAACGGAGGCCCATTTTTAAAAGAAGACTGTGAGAGAGAATCACGCCATTTCAGATTAGTGGATACTTGTCGAAACCCCCCACGCCGCTTTCATCCCAGGAAATCACCCTATAACCTAGACATCTTCGTTCTTCTTCCCATATACGAAATCCAGATCTTCAGAACAAATAGACCAGCATTTTTATCTCTTTCTCTCTCTCTTCTTTCTCTCTCTTCTCTAATTTCCCATTAAACGCGCCCGTACGAACCTCTTTCCCCGACTCTCAATCACCGCAGCACTTTGAGTGATTTTCCTGCACTAACAGGTAATTTTATCTTTCTATTTATCGGATTAAATATTAAATTTCAGAACTTTGATTAAATTTTTTTAATCTTTTTCAATATTGCAGATTAGTAGAGGAATAGGTTGACATTTCTAGCTCTGCAAAAAGTGGTACTTTGAGCTTTTATTATTCAGATTGAGACTATTGTTTTTTTGTTTTTTTTTCGTGTGAGTTGCAAGGAAAAGGGAGTGTTTTTATTTTATATGGGGAAATCTGGGGGAAGGAAGAAGAAGGGTGGTTCAAACCAAGTTTCAGGGGATAACAATTTAACAGCTCCAAGTGCTAATGGCGGTGTTGATTTGGACTCTTCGATATTTTTGAAGCGTGCCCATGAGCTGAAAGAAGAAGGGAACAAGAGGTTTCAGAATAAGGACTATGTGGGTGCTCTTGAACAGTATGATAGTGCTCTTAGGCTCACTCCCAAAACCCATACGGACCGGGCAGTTTTCCACAGCAATAAGGCTGCTTGTTTAATGCAAATGAAGCCTATTGATTATGAAACCGTGATTGCGGAGTGCTCTATGGCGCTCCAGGTTCAGCCACGGTTTGTCAGGGCCCTTCTTCGGAGGGCTCGGGCATTCGAGGCAATAGGGAAGCATGAAATGGCGATGCAGGATGTTCAGGTGTTGTTGATGGCTGAACCGAATCATCGGGATGCCTTGGAGATTGCCCAGCGGCTGCGGACGGCGCTTGGGCCTCGTCAGGAGGCGCAGCAAGACCTCCATAGCCGCCCTTCCCCTGCTGCTCTTGGAGCTTCTGCAGTTCGTGGTGCTCCAATTGGTGGACTAGGACCATGTTTACTGGCCCGGCCGGTTCCAAAGAAGGTTACCACTTCAGCAGGGTTGTCTGCTGCATCAACAAACAATAAGGCAGAGAAGCCTCAGACAGTTTTGCCTACTGAAAACGGTTCTGAAACCAAGGGCCAATTGCCAAAACTTGTGCTGACACCTTCGAACAGTTCAACAAAACGTCCAAACTCAAGTAACCAAAAGGAACCATCGTCCTCATCATCAGTGTCATTGCCAGCTCATGTGCAGTACTTGGATGCAGCAATACGGTGGAGGCCGTTGAAGCTTGTGTATGACCATGACATAAGGCTAGCCCAAATGCCTGTGAATTGCAGTTTTAGAGCGTTAAGGGAAACTGTAACCAAGCGCTTTCCTTCGTCGGAGTCGGTCTTGATCAAGTACAAGGATAACGATGGTGATTTGGTGACTATAACCTCTACTAGTGAACTTAGATTGGCCGAGGCTAGTGCAGACAGCCATGTTTCGAAAGATCCCAGAACAGACGAAACGGAATCAATCGGAATGTTGAGATTGCATATTGTGGAGGTGAGTCCTGAGCAAGAGCCACCTATACCAGAGGAAGAAGAGGAGAAACTTGTAGGGAATCAGGCGAAGGGAGATGAGAATGGATCTCATTCCTCACTGGGAGAATCTGTGTTAGAAGCTGATGATTCTGAAGCAGATAAGACAGAGAAACCAGCGTCAAAGGAGAAACCAGCTGCTTCAGAAGATCCAGAGTGCAAGGAACTAGAAATGGATGATTGGTTGTTTGAGTTTGCTCAGCTTTTCCGCACCCATGTTGGCATTGATCCGGATGCTCATATCGACTTGCATGAGCTGGGAATGGAGTTGTGTTCTGAGGCTCTCGAGGAGACAGTAACTAGTGAAGAAGCTCAATGTCTTTTTGACAAGGCTGCCTCGAAGTTCCAGGAGGTGGCTGCGTTGGCCTTTTTCAATTGGGGAAATGTTAATATGTGTGCAGCAAGGAAGCGAAACCCTTTGGATGAATCTGCCGGAAAGGAGATAGTGGAAACCCAACTTCAAACAGCGTATGACTGGGTTAAGGAAAAATATTCCTTGGCCAAGGAGAAGTATGAGGAAGCACTCGCCATCAAGCCAGACTTTTATGAGGGGTTACTGGCACTGGGGCAGCAGCAATTTGAAATGGCTAAACTCCAGTGGTCTTTTGCCGTTGCCAAGAAAATAGATCTCTCGAGGTGGGATTCTACAGAAACGCTGAAACTTTTTGACGGTGCGGAGGAGAAGATGAAAGTTGCCACTGAGATGTGGGAAAAGCTGGAGGAACAAAGAGCAAATGAACAAAAAGATCCAAATGCAATCAAGAGGGAAGAATTGTTGAAAAGAAGGAAAAAACAAGGGGGTGGAAATGAAGGCGAGTCCTCTGGAAATCAGGGTGAGATTTCAGCAGAAGAAGCTGCAGAACAAGCGGCAGTGATGAGATCACAAATCCATCTGTTCTGGGGAAATATGCTTTTTGAGCGATCACAAGTGGAATGTAAACTGGGAATGGGTGATTGGAAGACGAATCTGGATGCCGCTGTCGAGCGCTTTAACCTTGCTGGAGCTTCCGAAACAGATATTTCGATGGTCCTGAAGAACCATTGCTCCAACGGCGATTCAGTGGAAGGAGACAGCAAAAAGGTGCAGACTCTAAACAGTATCGATGAATCAAAAAAGAACGAGGAGAGCAGTCAAGTGTGATGTTTTAACCGATTTGCGTGAAGCGTGATGGATTTCATGGGATTGCTTCATATTTTCTTGTTAATCATGAGTGAAGCAGAAATAGGAAATGGGTTTTCTCAGCTGAATGCTAGAATACTAAAATTCTTTTCTTCGCTTATTTGAAAGTGGGTACCAAATATGCAAATTGTGTACTCGAACGATTTTGGAAATTTTGCTCACCAACTTTCTAGCTGACGTTTTCTTAACTTTGTTGGAATATTGATTAAGGGTATGATTTTTTCTCATCTTCAACTCTGGACAAGGTTAATGTATGGTAAATTTGTTCTTGTTAGACTCGGCTTACTTAAACAGGTGTTATAGGCAAGGTGACGAAAATATATGTTGCAGAGAAACGGCAAAGGTATGTGTACAGATACTCCTAAGAGACTTTAGTATCTATTAACTGTGAATAGTATAAAGTTTTCAGCTAACTGTGAATGTGAATAATATAAAGTTCTCAGCAACGACAATAGAAAGTAAAAAATTGCTACTGTACCTGAAGTGCCAAACGGCCTATAAAGATTTCAATTCTTTTCAGATTTGTCTTTTTAGTGTTCGTTTATTGATGTTATTCAGCAGTTCTGTTCACTCATTCCAATGAGTTCATTGAGAGCAAAGCCTAGTTGCTTGCTGCGTTAACACTCGTTAATTGCCACGAGATTCTCGTGGAATTAAGAAGTTAAAAAAACGATAGGAAACGACACAATTTGAAGGCCAAACCATAGTAGAAACGACATTGTGCACAAAAACGACGATGTCTTTATAGAACGACGAGGAGTTGAAAATCCTATTGTAGCACAGCAACTGTAAACCACATCAATTAGGAAATAGTGGGACGTTCAAAACGACAACACGACGCTGAAATGCAACAATAACTTTTTATAAGTGAAAAATAAGTTCCTTGCATAAAAAATTGAAGAAACGACATCGATTATAAAATCACATTACTTTAAACACGACAGGCTGATAGACAAAATAGTTTTTAAAAAAAGAATAATAGCTGTATAAATAACAAGAAATTAAAATGACAACATCGCACCACAAAATATCTCATATCAACAGTTAAACCACGAAAAGTTTTAACGACGTCATAAAAAAAAGGAGACAACAATTGCTGAGTAAGATGGTAATAAATTATACACTAGAATATTTTACTGCAAAAAGAAAAATCGGGGAAGAATATCAATGGGAAAAGTCTAATAATTCCCAGCTTAAAAAGCCACATGACATTAAAAACGACAATAATTCTTTTTGTGGATACATAATTGAAAACGACAACACCGTACTGCAAAACGTTAGCAAACAACATCAGTTCAGATATGAATGTATCAAAAATCACAACATAAATAGAATGACGGTAAATTAGTGACGTCGTCATCCTTAAATTGGGCGACATCCTTAGAAAACAATAATTAATTGAAAGGATTATCTCCTAGGCAAACGACTATAGACTAAAAACGACAACATACTAAAATAATGACATCTTTTTTTTTTGAAGGAATAATGATGTCTTTTTTTGGGGATAATAAATAATGGCATCTTATTGAAGAAACGACAATAGCTCAACATTTTAATTTGCATTCGTCTCCAAACTAGCAGCAGTCGTTTAAAAAAAATAAAAATAAATATAAAATACCGCCAAAGCGTGGTGCTTAATAATGTGTTTGAAAGGTAGTGAGATTCAATGATTAAAGTTATTTTTATTATAATATATAAAAATTTTATATTATAATAATATTTTTATTGTTATTTGAGTTTTTACCGTTAATAATTGAGTTTTATGGTCGCATTAGTATACCAAACACGGGATAAGTAACCAATACACAGCTCGACGGTTCTTGTTTGTAGTTCATCCAGTGTCGGAGAAAGAAGCTCTTTTGCCCTAACTTAGCAAACCAGAGGACATCAATGGCGTCTCTCCCACGGGACATAATCGTCGAAATACTCGTCCGTCTTTCGGTGAAGGGTCTCCTGCGTTACAGGACTGTCTGCAAGGCGTGGTGTTCTCTAATCGACGGCCCTGATTTCATCATGCGTCACCTCAAATACTCCACGAAAACCAATTCCTACCTCGGCCACGTTCTCAGTGGCCGCAACGACTTCCACTGGCTCGACCTCACCACTCTCAACTCGCCTGTTCGGCTCAATCTCCCAATCGACAATGGAGGCGAGATCTTCCTAGTGGTTGGATGCTGTGACGGCTTGCTCGCCCTGTTGAATCGCCGCGGAGATGTGGCTCTCTTGAACCCATCCACTAGAAGGTATACGATTTTACCCATTTCTAAGATCAATTGCCCGCTTGATTGCGACGATGATGATTGTCCTATTTACTCAGTCGGACTGGGTTACGACCCTGTTAGCGACGACCATAAGCTTGAGGAAGGATTTTGCATACCATATGTTGAGATTTACAGTGTAAAGACCAATACTTGGAAGAGGATCAACAATTTCCCTAATAATTTCCTTTTTACTCGTTGTAAGAATGGGATACTTGCTTGTAATTCTTTACACATTGGCTGTCCCCGCAGGTCTTCTTAGATGGGATTGCGGAAGTGGTTTTCGCTTTTGACCTCGCCTCTGAAACTTACTACGAGGTGCCATTTCCAGATATCATGGTTGATCGGGGCAGTTGGAATGGGAATTGGTGGATTTAGGAGGGTACCTTTAAGTGTTTTTGTTTTTGTATTCTTTTTTTATTTTTTTTAGAGTTTTAATTCATTTTCTCTTTTATTTATGAATAATATGATGAATTTAAAAGTCAAAATGGGTTGTCTATTGAGATAAAATATAGTTAAAATATAGTTTTATATCTTAAATTTAATATAAAAATATATATTTAATAAGATAAAATGAAGGCATATTTTTTAAATTAAGTTCGAAAGATAAATACCCTTCCTTTTTACCGCTATAATCGTCGAATTCTACATCTTCCTTAATTTCCGCTGCGCGTCGTTTTGCTAATGTTAAGGTACGCGTTCAGCTCCTACGACAAGGGTTTTAACAGTGAAGGTCGCTAAAAGACAAACAACATTCATACTCATTTCATTCGAAGATACACTATATAAGAAAAAAGTCCTTTCCTTGCGTTTCATTTCGTGACTGTGAAGTGAGGAACTGAGAAGAAACCCTAATCCCAAAACTGATCAGACAACGATGGCAAGCCTTCCATGGGACATCGTGGTCAAGATACTCTGTCGACGACCTGTTAAGGATTTGCTGCGCTACAGGTGTGTATCCAAACAATGGTGCTCGCTGATAGACGGCCATGATTTCATCAAGATGCATCTCAAGAACTCCATGGAAACCCGCTCCAAAGTTGGCATCGTGATCAGTGGCCGTGACCTCTACTGGGTCCCTCTCGACGTCCTGGATTCGGCCGTGAAACTCCACCCTCCGGTCGGACGACCAGGTGACGGCACTGCACTCTTGGGCTCTTGCCATGGATTGTTGGCTCTCTTGAGCATCAACGGTGATGTGGCTCTCTGGAACCCATCAACTCGAAGGTACAGAAAGTTACCCATTTCTGGTATTGAGTTCCCTGCTGGGATTTTATATTATGTCCAGTTTATTGTTTACGGATTTGGGTATGATCCCATTAGCGATGACTATAAGTTGGTCAGAATTGTACAGTTTTTAGAGTACGAGAGTGAAAATTCTTTTCGTTCCGAGGTTAAGGTTTATAGTGCAAAATCTAATACTTGGAAGAGGATTAAGGATTTTCCTCATTACTTACTTTACCCTCATTGTTTTGGATTTGGGGTTCTTGTCAATAATGCTTTGCACTGGGTGGTGTCATCTGATGTTTCAAACTTTGTTGTTGCACTTGATCTTGTGACTGAGGAGTACCGCGAGGTACCACTGCCGGATTTTAAGGGTGTAGAGTTTCGCCTTGATGTGGAGGTTTTGGACGGGTCTCTTTGCTTGATTTGTAACTTTATCTCGAAGAACAAAACATGGGATAGAGTGTCTTCCTTTGTTGATATGTGGGTGATGAAGGAATATGGAGATAAAGAGTCTTGGACTAAGCTTTGTACTGTGGTGCCGGATGTGAGTGACTCTTTCTGTTATGTGTACCCTGTTGCCTGCTTGGAAAGTGTTAATCAAGTTCTCATGAATAAGAACGGTGAGCAGTTTATATCCTATGATCTAAAAAATGAAGAGTATAAGGATGCAGGGATTTCTGGTGCTCCTAGAGATATGGCAACAAAATTATGTGTGGAAAGTCTTGTTGGACTTGATGATAATGATGGGCTGTTTGGTTGGAACCAAGGAGAGGAAGATAGGAAGATGATGATGGAGAAGAATCATCAAAAGCGGAGGTAATATGTGTACTCATTTTCTTTTTTGTAATTTTCCAACAAGCATTGTTTTTAGAGGTTTGATTTGTCAAAAGGGGTGTAGTTTTCTATTTTTTCATTTTGCTGGATGAGAGTTATATGCTATTTGTTCTCAATTCAGTATCGAAGTCACTAGTTCTAACCTTCAAATATTTGCTGCTTGGAAGAAAAATGACTTTTATTCTATTTATTCAACTACATAACCTTTTCTTTTCTTTAATAGGGATGATTTCCTATCACAAGGATGCAAACTGTTGTTGTAGGCAAGCCGAAGAAAGTATAGATTACTCAAGAGGTACATTACTACAATGCTTGCTTACTATTTCTGATACTAAAAATTTTTCAAGTTTTACAGCATGCTACAACGAATTTTAATACTAACATACATGTTCAGGTTAGTCATTTTTTAAATTATAGTTGCAACAATGATGTCAAGTAGCCTACTTTTCTATATTGCTTCTTCTGTTTTCTTTCAGGTTGATACCGGAAAAGGTTTAGCTAGGACTAACCAGAAATAGTATTCTACTACGGAAAAACAAAAATGGGGTTTTGTAAATGTGTCATGAGGTAAATGGAACTTTACTAATATCATTTTTAGAACTGGAGTATCCTTTTTCTCAGTATTTGGTCTTTAGAGGATCATGTTTTCAACGTTCATATTATTCCTGAACTGCATAGAAAAGAAAATTTGGGTGGTTTCTTTGAAACTGTTTTAAATGAAATGATATGTAAATATATGCACATGAGTTGCCTCATGGCCCCATTATCGCCAAAGCTTTATTTATATGCCGATTACTGAGGCCTCTGCTGTCCTTTAGTGATTACAAAGAGGCATCTTAATCAGGAGAGCCAAATTGGAAAAGCTAGTCTAATTCAAACGGGCCTTTGTTTTTTTCAGGCAGTAATCCTGGAGGGTTTTGTCTGGGTTTAGCTGATCTACTATGTAGTAGGCTTGTGAAGGATTTATTTGGGGAATCACATAAACAATATAACTGAGTCTTTTGATGCCTGATTGAATGACAAGTTTGAAATGGGGATTGCTTTGGTTGATTAATTCCAAACTTATCTTTTAGGTTTTGTAAAGGATATGGTGCAAATTTAGGAAGTGATCTTTAACATTTATGTTGCTAATTTCGGATTTCTTTTTTTTTTTAAAGGATTTTGTGCTTCCTAATGTCATGTCTCGGATCGTTAATTTTTAGTATGTATTCATTAAGCAGAAAACCTGTTTTCTTTTCAAGGTTTGCGAACCTCTAATTGTTTGTCTTAGGCCTCTGGGGCAACGACCTTAAGTTTATACATATGATTTTAGATATTTTAACGTAAAATAAAATTATATGCATTTTTTAAAGTATACACTAATTATTAGACATTTATGTCATTAATCTCTCTCTCTCTCTCTTGAATTTTTCTTCTCTTTATTGCATGAAAATTTGGCCATAATGAGTATACACACAATATTGTCTTGATCAATTCCTAGCCCTTAAATCGTCATCCAATAAATTTTATCGTTCCATTTTCTTTGATTCATCATCATTCACTTTGTATGGCCTAGATTTCATCACACAATATCAATCATGTCTTAAAATTCCTATACTAACTAAATTGATATCGAGAAGTCAGTCTAATTTTAACTTTTCTGGGCATGATTTTCTTTTTGTAGCATGATTTAGTTCATTTATATTGTACATGTGTCACTTGGTTTTCAGGAAATTACCAAATTATCCTTTGTTCAGGCTATGGACTAAATTAAATCTTATGACCTATAATTTTTATCTTACGATCATACGTGAATTAATCACTTTAGGCGTGATCATGAGGTTGCATGAAATATTACTAGAATTTCTAATGATTTCCATAGTTTTAGAATTTTTCATGATGTTTCATGATTTGAAATTTGAGATCCATCATGTGCATTCAAACATAAAATATATTTTTCAAAGCAAAAAAAAAAAACATAAAATATATTTTTGTTATAAAAAAAACATTCATAATTTCATGGACTTCAAAAATATGAGATCATGTGGAAATCATAATTTAGTTTGTGAATTTCCCAAACATTCCGATCTCATTCTAACTGCATAACAATCACGAAATTCCATAATGGCATGTTTGGCACATTGTATTATATTGTATTGTATTGCATTAAATGGTATTGTATTGTATTATATATAGAAAATGCAATGTACTATAATACAATGTAATACGCTGTACCAAACAAGTCATAAGTTTTCAAAATGTGGATTAATATGGAAATTCGTAATTTAAATTGTGATTAAATCACAATTTTGACTAACATATTTCATGGAACTTACACTAGATCCACCACATCAACTCTTTTCATTTGCATTCCAAAAAAAAACCTTTCCTTGGCCAGCCAGCTCCAAGTTCGGCTTGTCGAATTGACCTATCACGGGCGCCTCTCCTCTCCGACCCTTTTCCTTGGGTGGGTGGGAGGGTCGCTATAAGTTTTGATATCAGAGTAGAACAATTCTCAAGGAATTTTAGTATGTCATAGGACCAAGAACTTAGTCAATAAGTATTATGATATTTTATGAGTCTTCAGGATCAACTCTTGAATTGGTGATGTTATATTTGCTAAGTTTTGAGGTTATAGAATAGCTAAATTTCGAGGACAAAATTTTTATAAGAAAGGGAGAATTGTAACACCCCAAATTTTAAACTAGTAGCTTAAATAAGATTATATGAATAGGTTAAATTTTACTTTATTTTTTTAACCTATTATCTATATTAGAGTATTTATGTCATAATAGGATTATGTTATCTTGATTATTAAATTTTACCACTTAGTTACATTATCTTGTTTGATCTCACTAATGAATGTAATTATATGTGTCCTAACTAATGTTGTTGTGTTACATGAATGAAAGAACTATATGTATATAATATATATATATATACACACATGCATGTCTCCATTAACAAGAATTATTCATATACTCTACATGTTATATAGTATATGATGCACAAGTAAGTTGTATATTGGATATTGTACTAGTTGCTGTACTGGATATGGTGAATTTGGCATTGTATAATTACATGTATGTATTGTGTAAGTTTCTAAAGTTGTCGTGTAAGGATTAGAATGTATGATTAGTCATTTTTTGTATAGAATGTTTCAATTAATTAGTGCACACTTATGTACATCTCCACTAAGTATTATTTATTATTTATTTATTATAATTTTTTTTATACATATATCATTTTGTGCTATATATATGTGGTTATGTGTGTGTGAAAGGCATAGGTTGCCGTGTAGTATTAACAACAAGATTATTATTATGTCTTTTACAATTAACGCTTTATGCACTATTTATGTATATGTGTGTACCAGTTAATACACTTGGTGCATTTATTGTATCTTTTTTTATATAAATTAGATATTATAGCATATTATATAGTGTCATGAAAAAAGTAGAGAATGACTACTTTAAAATGATTGCCGTGAATACTTAATGATGGGCGGTGTAGTGCATCAAGCACTTAGATGGATAATGATGAATTACATTATTATTGTTTACCACTTCTCTTTGTTTTATTCATCTTAGTGGAGCCAAGCAATTATTTTAATAAGTTAGTAGGTAAAAACTAACTTGGTATTAGTTTATGTTACAATATTATATTATGTTTGTCTTAAACTTTCATGATGTATGTCGGGTAGGTGCATTTGATTAAGTGTAATATATATTGTGGTATATATATAATATATTAGTTTAATTGTCTACTCATATTAATCAAGTTTTACCTATTCACCATAAGTTAATTGTTTTAATGAGTTAGTGGATATTATCTAATGTGGCACCACTACCTATGTTACATGTTGGTTAATGAAGTATATGAGCAACAATCTCAATGTGGTTGCCGTGGATAACTTTGATATGTATATTTTATGTGGTACTTCGATAGGCCGAAGTTTTTACATTCAGCAGGCCGATCATGATATCAATCATAATCGGCAAGCCGAAAGCTACGAACGAGCAACCAGTAGACCATGTCAGAATTGACCATAATGATGTTCTTTTAGTAGCTCACTACAACCTATTTTTTTTATTTTATGTGAGGATAAGATTTCTTGTCTTAATACTGTCTAGAGTTGATGATGAAGTCTACTTCAATTAGGACTGTTTATTTAAGTTTGTGGGACATAAAATTTGGAATACAATATATGGTTTGTCTAATAAAATGATCCGAAGTAGACTTTGATGTTCATGTCAGTATTTCTTTATATTAATGAGATGTTATTATATATTATGTATGTAAGTATGTTTTTCGTGTAAAAAAAAAGAGTATTTATTTAATATTGTTTATGATAAGTGAAATATGACTAATCTTAAAATAATGTCTTATAACTTATGTAAATAATTTATATGTGTAGGTTTGTCATGAGTTGCCATGTATGTTTTATTATGTGTGTGTAGTGCTGTTAGCACTTAGAGGATAAGAAATACTATATTATGGTATATTATAATATGTCATGTATTAGTTTGATCAATGAAGTGGGCAACAAACTTTTAGGTTACTGTGTATGCTTTGAAGAAAGAAATTAGTGCATGTAACAATTATAAGGTTAATGACGAATGACATGATTAATGTTTTTCACCCGCCTTTGTTTATTTATCCATTAAACTCATTGAGACAGACGAAAGTCTTAGCATAACCTTCTTTCCTTCATGTGGGTGTCGGTGGTTGAAAGAGTAAAGAGTGATGTAATAAGTTTCTTATTTACATAGTAGGTATGTCATTTTTCCTACTAGCTTTATAGTGTAATCATAGCATCCTACTATTATTCATTACTATCAAATTGTATTATTTGAAAAAGCAACTTATGATTGGTCAAGATACTATCATCATGTCCCCTCTTATTTATTGACTATTTATCCTATTTTTCTCTACCTCTCGCAGATATATTTCATCTTGACATAACACTTGTAATATATCAGTTATTATTCCCTCATCCTATCATTTTCTTATTCTAACCTGAATTACTCTCTTCCTTTACATCTCTCTCAATTCTTTTAACCCATTTTGCTCCACGTTTTCTTCTTCTCTTTCTTTATTTTGCTGTATAGAGTGAGAGTGAGAGAGTGAAATAGATTAAGAGATTTTGATGATTATGTGAGATTTATGAAATGAGGGGATAGAACTGTGAGTAAGTAAGGAATGAAACAAAAAGAAGAAAAAATTTAAGGAAACTCAACATGTATAAAGAGATAGAGGAGACGGGATGAATGCATGAAGAAAGAATAGAGAAGAGAATAATTAGATTTTCAATAGATACTGTTTCTTCGAACTATGAAGAGTACTACTATGTGATGTGAAGAAAGAAAGGAAGATAATGTATAGAATATAAGATGTTCATGATTAAGCGATTTGTGCAAGTAAACCTTTCACTGCATCACTTAAACGGTAGTATGTTTTAAATTATGTTTTCAAGTTTTGTATGTTGATATGATGAATATGTTTAATGGTTTTTTTTTTTTAATGATTTTTATGAGTGTGATGTGAACTTTCTTGTTGTCATGAATCAACCATATCATTTATGTTTATAGAATTGAGAGAGAGATGTAAAGGAAGAGAGTAATTTGGGTGAGAATAAGAGAATGATGGGATGAAGGAATAATAACTAATATATTACAAGTGTTATGTCACGATGAAGTGCATTCGTGAGAGGTAGAGAAAAATAGGAGAAATAGTCAATGAATAAGTAGAGGACATGATGATGGTATCTTGACCAATCATAAGTTACTTTTTCAAATAATATAATTTGATGATGATGAATAATTGTGGGGTAATATGATTACATTATAAAGCTAGTAGGAAAAATAGCATATCTTATTTTGTTGATAAGAAATTTATCACATCAATCTTCCCCTCTCTCAATTACGGACATTCACATAAAGGAAAGAAAGTCTTACTAAGACTTTATCTATCTCAATGAAGTTCATGGATGAATAAACAAATGTAAATGGAAGACATTAATCATGTCATTCATCGTTAACCTTATAAGTGTTGAATGCATTAATTTTGCATACACGGTAACCTAAGAGTTTGTTGTCCACTTCATTCATCAAATCAATACGTAACATTTTATAATATATCATAATATAGTATTACTTATCTTTTGCTAAGAGCATCACACTTCCTAAGAGCATCACACATAAATAATAAAACATAGACAACAACTCATGACTAACACACATAAATTATTTATATAAGATGTGAGGTATTATTTTAAGATTAGTCATATTCACTAATCATAAACAAAATTAAATAGATATTCTCTCTTTCTTTACATGAAAACCATACTTACATACATATTATATAATAATATATCATTAATATAAAGAAATGGTGATATGATCACAAAAGTCTACTTTGGATCCTTTTCTTAGACAAACCATACATTGTATTTCAAATTTCATGTCCCATAAACTTAAATAAATGGTCATAATTGAAATAGACTTTGTCATCAACTCTAGAAATCATTAAGACAAGTAATCCTATCCTCACATGGAATAAAGAAAATAGGTTGTAATGGGCTAATACAACACATCATTGTGGTCAACGTTTTTATCTTTTTCTGGCATTGTCTACTGGTTGTTCGTTTATAGCTTTCAGCTTGTCGATTATTTTGCCGAACGTGGAAACTTTGTCCTACTGAAATACCAAATAAAACATGCATATCGAAATTATCTACAGCAACTACATTGAGATTGTTGCCTATATACTGCATCAACCAACATGTAACATAGGTAGTGGTGCTACTTGAGACAATATCCATCAACTAATTAAAACAATTACTTGTGGTGAATAGATAAAAACTTAGTTAATATGAGTGGACAATTAAACTAATATATCATATATATACGACAACATATATTACACTTAATTAAGTGCACTTATCCGACACATATCATATAAGTTTAAAACAAACATAATATAATATTTTAACATAAACTAATACCAAGTTAGTCTTTTCCCACTAATTTATTAAAATAGTTGCTTGTCTGTACTAAGATGAATAAAACAAAGATGAGTAATAAACAATAATAATGTAATTCACCATTATTCATCTAAGTGCTTAATGCACTACACCACCCATCATTAAGCATTCACGACAACCATTCTAAATTAGTCATTCTTTACTTACTTCAGGACTCTATATAATATGCTATAATATTTAATTAATATAAAAAAAGATGCACTAAGTGTATTAACTGGTACACATATATACATGAGTAGTGCATAAAACACTAATTATAAAAGACATAATAATAATCTTGTTATTAATACTACACGGCAACGTATGCTCTTCACACACATATATAATTTCTATATATGTAAAACACAATGATGGATGTATAAATATATTGTAATAAATAAATAATAAATAATGCTTAGTAGAGATGAACATCAACGTGCCCTAATTAATTCGAACATTCTATACATATAATGACTAGCCACACATTCTAATCCTTACATGGCAACTTTAGAAACTTACACAATACATACATGTAATTATACAATGTCAAATTCACCATATCTAATATATCAACTAGTATAATATCTAATATACAACTTACTTGTATATCATACACTATATAAAATGTATAAATATTGAAGTGTATGAACAATTTTTGTTAGTGGAAACGTACATGTGTATATATAATACACTTACATATAGTTCTTTCATGCATGCAACACACGACATATTAGTTAGCACATATATAATTATATGCATTAGTGGGATTAAACAAGATAATGTAACTAAGTGGTAAAATATATTAATTGAGATAACATAATCCTATTATGACATAAATACTCTAATATACATAATAGGTAAAAAAATAAAGTAAAATTTAACCTATTCATTTAATCCCATCTAGGCCTATTCATATAATCACAGGCCACTAATTTAAAATTTGGGGGCTTTAATTGAGCTCTTTAGTTTCTATGCCTTTTACGATTTTTTTTCTTTCTTGGGGGAGGAGGAGCACTGTCATTGCTGTTAGTGATGGGGAATTGGATGGTAATAATTTTTACTCGTTGGCCACCATCAAATGAAGTTGAAGGAAGTGAATGAGAGGGAGAGGGAGAAACAAGATTTATCATTTTCACCAATAATGGTGCAAAGAATAAGTATCAACCTCCTTATCATAAGCATAACCCAACTTATTATGGCTATTTGTTGCGGCTTTTCTCTCAAACTTGTGTTACTATGAAAAGAGAGTGCAACAATGGTGAGTGTATAAGGAGATAGGGAGAGCATTAAACCTTCTATCATGCTATAGTTTACAAATTAAGTACTTTATATTAGCCATTCTCTTACATTGTTGATTACCAAACCAAAAGGTTGCTTTATAAATTAATTATCTGTGGTACCCTTTTGTTGAATTATAGAGTTATTTATGTCTCTTGAATATTACAACGATCGCACCTTTTGTTTTTTTGGCATTCATGTCCAAGTAAAAGAACTCAAAGCTGCTATTGGATTGTTTTGTAAAATTTTGATGAATAATGTGAGTCGTTTTCTACACTAGGTGCACATGTAATTTCTTAAAAATTTTGATAATTCTTCTCATTCACAGTAATTTTTTTTTTTTTTCCATTAAGTTATCAGGTTGGCTTTTGGTATTCTACTAAAAGCATTTTAGGCTATAATGTCCAACTAAATTTATCTCATGCGCGTTATGTTGTCGTATTATGCACTAGGGATAAGTATCGATGCATAAAAGTTGTAAATGTGTATGGTTAGCAATGAAAATTTTTCAGAACCAGCAATCCTGCATCCTGAAGTTGCAGGTGGTATGGTTAACACGGTTTGGGACATGAAAAATTAGACCGAATTCCAAGTCCAGTTCAAATTGGTTTTTGCTTTTTGGGCTATAATCATGTCTGGGTTGAGCTGATACGCTCGTGATATTCCGGGGAAAAAAAAAATAGGAAAAAAATATATTAGTTTAATTGGGGAATGTCATAAAGGCAATTAATAGTTCAGCTACTTCGAGCGTTTTGTTAAAAAAAAAATATAATAATAATAATAACAATAATAATGAAGTCCATTAAATACTAATTTGATACTTTGAACTAAAAAAACAACCGTAGCTTGCGTTTAAAAGTGCAGTTGTAACCAATGTTTTGAGTGAATTATAGCATGTAAGAGTTTTACATTGTAATAACTTTTGCATTAAAAACTTTGTATTATTTACAGTTATAACTAATAGGTTGAACTGATATTTCAAACACCCGATTAATCTAAACCAAATCACTTAGTTGTCAAAATTTTTGCAACTCATTTTCATACCACATTTTTCAAACAAATGAAAATTCAAATCAACAAACCAAATGGCCCTGAGAGTCTTCTGATGCAGAGGATTGCTTCAGTTGATTTCTTCGAAATTTATCTTTTGGGTTTTGTAGATGATATGCTGCACATTTCTACCCTTTATAATTACACTCCTTATAATCACTCATCATCAACATTTAAAAAAACAAAATCAAATTAAATTATCAACATATACAACATTTCCAAACACCTCATTAATCTAAAACCAAATCTCCTTGTTTTCAAAATTTTTGCAACCCATTTTCAAACCATATTTTTCAAACTAATAAAAATTCAAATCAACAAACCAAATGGCCCGGAGTCTTCTGATGCAGGGTTGCTTCAGTTGATTTCTTCAAAATTCATCTTTTGAATTTTGTATATGATATGTTGCACATTTTTACGCTTTATAATTGTACTTCTCATAATCACTCATCATCAACATTCAAAAAACAAAATCAAATTAAATTACCAACATATGCAACGATAAGACTAATTTATGCTGTAATAGTCATGACGTCTCTCTTCGTCGTTGGCCCAACTCACCACAACATCAGATGAAGATATTAGTAGGAGGAGATGTTTATTGGCACCATTGGAAAGCTTTAATTTTAGTTTAAAATTTGATTGTGTTGTCTAATTTATTAGTTGCATTTTTGACTTTTTAGTTTGGTTATTGACAAACTTTGATTTGTATTATTATGATTTTTTAGTTTGGTTTTTGGCAGAGGCGAATACAGAAAAACTAGTTGGGCGAGAGGGGGACAAAGCATATAGTAACATTGACAAGAAAAATTAATTGAAAGAGATATATACTTTTAGAAGGTGCGGAACATAATTTTATAGGGGCGAAATGTAATTTTTATAATTTTATATACTGTATTGAAAAAAAGTTCAAGAAATAGTCGCTCACCCTAGTCCGTGTAGCCCTACCCCTAGTTTTTGGCTTGTATCAAAACTTTGATGGGTAAAAATTTAAACATTTTATAATTTTTGTTAAATATTAAAAAAAAAATCTCAAGCATAACCACCCAAATTGCCTATAAGTTATTTGGTTTGGTTTGATTTATAAAAAATATGAAAGTGCCAAAAAATAATTTTTTTTTTCAGTTTGATCAATGGTTTAAAGAAAAAAACCGCTTAAATTGCTTTGAATACCCCTAATGAATGGAAAGCAAACTTTAGTGGTAAGAAATGAGAAATGAAATGGCACGAGTTTCTGACTGGAATCTAGAGTTAGATCTCTAGTGGAATCCCTCCAAACGACATCTCCAACCTATTTATAAAGACTCTTTTTGGAGATGGTGGGCTCCCGTTAGTGGAAAGTGCATCTACGTAGTGCCTAATGAAATGGGACATGTGTCTTACATCCATTTATCACAAGTTTCGGGCCATTTCCCTTTAATTCTTCTCGTGACTTGGTGGATTTAAACTTCCATTGGGCATTTATTGACTTCAAATTGAACACTTTATACCCAGACGAACGTATCAACCAAAACAACCATGAAGTTAAGATCTACATAGTAATGCTTGTATGGCCTGAATTATATGAATCGAGCACAACAAACACAAGACGGATACTAGAGGTGTTCATCAGATCGACTTAACCAACTAAACCGACTAGTTCAATTTAATCGAATCCATTTTTAACTGACCTCATTGGATCAGATCGGATGTCAATTCTTAAAAACCGATATAGTTTGGATTAGATGTTCATTTTACCTTCAAAAAATCCGATCCATTCCAATCAATTCTCTATTTATATTACCTATAAAAAATTATAAGTATATATGTATTTATATTATGGGTCTAAAATTGAAAGTCTATTATCTTTCCGTATACTTATACACACTAATTATTTTTTTTGAAGTATTGGATGTTTAATCAACTTTGACGTTTGGAATTTGGAATTATATGTGTATTTGACTTGTGGATGTTAATTTTTGTTTCTTTTTTTTTTTTTTTCAATTCTAGTGGAACTTTGTTAAAATATATATATAATGCAGAGGTTAAACATGAAAAAAAGGGAGAAAATGTACAGAAGTTTTAACTTGAAAACTTACGGGATCAATCCGATCCAAACAGAACTTAATCGGATTGGATTGGATTAGATGATATGCTTCCGTCGGATTGGATTGGATGAAATTTCTAAAAATTGACCTTTAATCGGATTGGCTGTTCATCTTTCTAAATCGTGTTGGATTGGATTGGATGAACAACCCTAATGGATACCATTAATCAAATCAAACTAGACCGTTCATGATGAGTAGATCAAACACAAATTCTAGTCAACTCATGTTGCAAGTGACGAACATAGTGCTATTTATTGGGGCTCACTTAGTTTTCCACATTACTTAGGCCGCACTTTGCTGGGTCGTAGTCGATTTGGCCTTTTTCATACTAAACCCTAATAAAAATTTTACACTATAATTTACTTTTTTTTTAATACAAGTACATGAGAGCTTTATACTAACTAAAAGTTTTAATTGAAACTAAAAATATGAAACATCTTATTAATTTAAGAAAATTACATACTATATCATATTTTTAAAAATTATACTTATTTATATTATATTATTATTTATATTATATATTAAATTATGTTACAAAACCAATCCTTATAAAAAGTGAACCTTAAAGGATAGACATTTTGGGAGGTCCCTGGTAGAATATATGTAAAGAGCGGATTCTGAATCTGAAGGCCCCTTGCGACAGAGAAGCGGGTCAAGGCCAACTTCGTTTACGAGGGCCATTTCATGGAATTACAAGACTACGCCTGTAAATGCCAGGAAAACAACGTCAAACATTTTCATTTAATTCGAAAAGAGAGACCTTTGTCCACATCATAGAAGAAACTTTCTTTCCCAGAAGAAAAGGAAAAAAAAAAAAAAAACCTGAGAGTAAACAAACCCTAACCCTGAAACTGATCAGACAACAATGGCGAGCCTTCCATGGGATATCATCGTTAACATACTCTGTCGATTAACCGTGAAGGATTTGCTACGCTACAGGTGCGTCTCCAAGCCCTGGTGTTCCTTGATCGACGGTCCTGATTTCATCAAGAGGCATCTCAGGAACTCCATGGAAACCAGCTCCAATCTCGGCGTCGTGATCAGGGACTGCAACCTCCACTGGGCCGACCCACACTCTCTCGCCACGGCCGTGAAACTCCATCACCCAATCGGACGACTAGACTATGGGGTTGAAGTCTTGGGCTCTTGCGATGGATTGTTGGCTATCTTGAATATCGACGACGATGTGGCTCTCTGGAACCCATCAACTAGAAGGTATAGAAAATTGCACATTTCTGAAATTGAGATCAATGATGGGATTTTTCCTTGTGTTCCGCTTATAGTTTATGGATTTGGGTATGACATGATGGGATTTTTCCTTGTGTTCCGCTTATAGTTTATGGATTTGGGTATGACCCCGTTAGCGATGACTATAAACTGGTGAGGATGGTGCAGTTTTTTTTGAATGAGGGTGAAGACTCTTTTGATTCTGAGGTTAAGATTTATAGTGCGAAATCCAAAACTTGGAAGAGGATTAGGGACTGTCCTTATTACTTGAGTTATTACTTGAGTTACCGGCGTGGTTTTGGTGTTCTTGGTTGCCAATAATGCGTTACACTGGGTGGTGTCTAGAAAGCCTTTATCGGACGTTTCAAAGTTTGTTTTTGCCATTGATCTTGTGACTGAGGAATACCGTGAGGTGCCACTGCCGGAGTCTGCGCGTAAGGATATTCACATGAAAGTAGACGTTTTGGGTGGGTCTCTTTGCTTGCTTTGTAACTACGTAGTAGATGATCCTAACCACGGTTGGGGAAGCACCTCGGACCATGTTGATATGTGGATGATGAAGGAATATGGGGTTAGGCAGTCTTGGACTAAGTTTTGTACTGTGATGCCGTCGGATGGGATTGGCCCTTTCAGTTTTGTGTTCCCTATTGCCTACTTGAAGAGCGGTAACCAAGTTCTCATGAATAAGAATGGTCAAAAGCTTGTATTGTATGATTTGCAAAGTGAAAAAGCCAAGAATGTGAAGATTTCCATTGCTTCTCGTTATATGGAAACGGAATTATGTGTGGGAAGCCTTGTGAGACTTGATGGTGACAATGGACCATTTGGTTGGAAGCTGGTAGAGGAAGATACGAAGAAAAAGAAGAAGAAGAAGAATCAAAAGCAGAGGTAATATGTGTACTCATATTTTTTTCATAATTTTGTAAGGGCTTTAGTTGAGTTTTGGTTTGTCAAAAACTGATATTGTGTAATTTTTCGTCTTTTCTAACCAAACAACTGTTCTTGTGGAGCTTTTCGTTTTGCTGGATGAACTTTATATGATCTGTGATGTAAATCAGTAGCTAAGTCCCTCACAAACTCTAACCTTCCATTACTAGCTGCTTGGAAGAAAATTTACTTTTACGATATGTAACCAACTTTCTGACTTTTGGTTTCTTCAATAGGGATGATTTCCTATCTCAAGGATTCAAATTGGTGCTATAGGCAAGCTGAAGGTATAGATTACTCAAGAGGTACGTGTAAGAATGCTTGCTTATGGAGATTCTTGTTTTCTGTCCGTTTTATTTCTTGCTCAGTTTGTTAGGATGAATTCTATTACCAATAACATTCAGGTTTGTCATTTTAAATTACTGTTGCCACATTAATTATCTATATGGATTCTTTTGTGTTTTTTTTTTTTCTCCAGGTCGATTCTGGAAAAGGTTTAGTGCGATTAGCCGACATAGTAGTTTGAACATGGAAAGCTGAATTGAGTTTGTAAATGCATATTATGGATTAAATAGAACTTTGCAAATATCACTTTCTGGTTCTTTTTTTTTCCCCATCATGATGGTGTTCATATTGCTTACGAAGTACACAACTTTCTTTAACCTGCATAAAAGTAATGCAGCAGCAGAAATCTGATTTGGATGGTTATGCCCGAATGTTTCACCTGAAGAATATGTAAATGCTTACTCATGAACTAAAACTAGAACTTTGCTAGTATCACTTTCTGGTTTCTTGCATTTTTTTCCCTCTCAGGATTCGTTCTGTGATTATGATGATAGTCAATAGAGGGTTCCTATTGCTTTTGAAGTATATAATTTTCTCCTGCGTGGGATGTAATGAAGCAGAAGTAGAAAAATTCGATTTGTTTTGGATCGTATTTTTGGCGGAATGCTTCACATGAAAAATATGTATGAGATTGAACATGAGCTGCCCGCATGGCTCTCATTATGTTGTAAACAAAATGATTTGCTTCACGCGATAGGTACGTAACTTATTGTAACAAATTAATTACTAATTCTTTTCTTCAGCAAAGTTGATAAGCCATGGAAAAGAAATAGAACAGAAGATAATTTCACGAGTGTGCGAAGGGTTTGGTCATTTATTAAACCACCTTCGTATTCCTTTTTGATTGAAACGTCTTTACTATTCTGCCATTTATCAAAAAGGGTCCCTGCATTTCTTCGAATAATGAGTATGTATTATAATTGGTTGATTCATACTAACCGACACCGAACTTTAGATCTTCTCTTATTTTGTTCCCTAAAATTTAAAAATAATTACCTTACTATCGTAAATTTTTTGATATTCCCACTGTGTCTTTTATGTTCAATTTTTCATCAAAAGTGATAGAAATAAGGCTACATGGGGTTATTGAAATTATTTTTAGCTTAATAATGTCCTTCTCGCCTCTAACATAGTGAAACGTTGAATCGAAAATACTCATATTATTTTTTCTCAACTTTTTAAAGGAGAGTGCAAACGATAATTCTCACCTAGGAGTGACAAAATGTTGTTTTTGTTCTTACAAACCACCCACATATAGCTTACTTGAGTCTTTTATGTCACTTTTGATGAAAAATTAGACCAAAAATAAAGTGAAAAGATTTAAAAGTTTAAAATAGCAAAGGACAAAGCGAGGATACTTCAAAATGTTGGGACGGTTAGGTTTAATAGTCCTACATAATGCCTAGGAGACGATTAAGAAAGGGCATATCTTGATTTTTCAAATAACTCTCTAAGTGATGTTCTGATTCTAACTTTTGCCATTTGTCGCTTATTTACTTGTCACCGAATGTCGTTTCCTTCTGCACACCTAATCCTTGTACAAGTCGGTCAGAAGAAGCAAGCAAGAAAGGTGAAAAGAAGAAGAAGAAGAAGAAGGCTACAAGAGTGCAATAAAGAACTTCAGAAAGCCTAACAACAAAGGAAATCTATACAATAGCGAAAAGGGCACTTGCCCAAAATCCTTTCAGGAAAGCAAAACCGTAGAAAGACCCGTGCCTTCCTTTTTTCTGTCAATATCTCTCCCTTGCCTTTTCCGGTTCTCTGTTTTCTTTTTCGCGCCTTCTACGGTCTTGCATTTTATTACTAGTGGTGAGACCTGCGCAGAAAAACTATGGTGAGCCTCCCATATGATATAATCTTCGACATACTTTGCAGACTACCCATCAAGGATCTGCTGCGTTACAGGTGCGTGTCCAAGCCATGTTGCTCCTTAATCGACGGTCCTGATTTTACCAATATGCAACTCAAGCGTTCCATGGAAACCGGCTCCAACCCCGGCCTCATTCTTATGAACTATGTCCACGACCATCTCTTCCGCTTCGACCTCGACGCGTTTGACTCGTCAATGAAACTCTATGGCCCAGTAGACCGTAATATTGGCTTCAATGTGGAGGGCTCTTGCTACGGCTTGATACTTCTAGCGAACTTTGATGATCATATGATCTCTGGAACCCAACCACTAGAAGGTACAGAAAATTACCAACTCCCGGGCTTGGCTTCCTAACTAAATATGACAAACCTATTATTTACGGATTCGGGCATGATCCCATTAATAATGATTATAAGCTGGTCAGAGCGATGAATTTTTCTTATCCCGATTCTATTAAGGTTGAGATTTATAGTGCTAAGTCCAATACTTGGAAGAGTGTTAGTCACTTCCCTTGTGACTCTTGTCCGTTCATGGGCCTGGTGTTCTTGCTACTAATGCTCTGCATTGGGTTGCGAACAAAAACCGCGTAGCATTTGATCTTGTGACCGAGGAGTACCGTGAAGTTTCGCTACCTGATTATAAGGATGCGAGTTTTGCATTAATTTGGGGGCATTGGACGGGTCACTCTATGTAGCAATTAGTTTTGTACAAAATGAGATATATGAAGTCCTTTTCGGGCCATGTTGATATATGGGTGATGAAGGAATATGGGGTTAAGGAATCTTGGACTAAGCTGTTTACTCTGAAGTCCTCAAGTGTGTTCGGCTTGTACAGTGATGTGTCACTTATTGCCCTCCTGAAGACTGGTAATCAAGTTCTCATGATATTGGGCAATGAGAAAATTGTATTGTATGATTTCAAAAGGGAGCTGACCAAGAAAACGAGGATTTTTGGTGATCTTGAGCCTGTGGAAATGATATCATGTGAGGACAGTCTTGTTCGACTTGATGGTAATGATTGGTTGCTGGTAGAGGAAGATTCAAAAGAAGAAGAAGATCAGAAGCGGAGGTAATGCATGCTTATTTCCTCTTTTTAAGTTCTAATAGCATGTTAGGATTGCTTTGGAGTTTTAGTTTGTTAAAAGCATAATGAATGTAACCTATAAAAAAAAAATGATCCCAATATGCGTTGAAAATTTAGTAGCTAAGTGCACTGCATCATTCTAACAGCTCATTAATAGCTCTATTTTTATTCAGTGAACTTTCTAACGCTTTCCTTTTTCAGCGGTGATGATTTTCCGTCTGAAGGAGTCAACTTAATGTTATAGACAAGCTCTAGAAGTATGGATTGCTTGGAGGAGGCAAGACTCAAGAGGTATATTTAAAAATGCTTGCCTACTAGCTTGCTTGAAGATATTTTCTAAAAATTTTCTCAGTTTTATTGTAGGCTCATTTTGCTAAGATGAATTCTATTATGAATATATATCATATTCATTGTTCAGATTCAACATTTTATATTGTAGTTGCAACACTGATTTCAAGTACCCTACTTCTTCAAAGGCAGAAGAAAAGAAGTATTCCTCTTTCTTGCAATTTGATGCTGGAAAAGGTTTAGCGAGAGATTTTGTAAACGCATCTGATGAACCGATTAAAACTTTGCTCATATCTTTTTCTGAAATTGGAAATGTGTTCTCTCAGTATTTGGTTTTAAAGGGTTGTGTTTTTTTTATGTATATTACTTTTTAAATGAGTAGCTATTCTTGTACAGAATGTTATGAATCAACGGAAAAACATTTATTGATTCTGATGGCTTCTCTGGCACTGCTTTGCTTGAAATAACATGTAAATATGCAGTAGAAAGTGTGAAATTGAGATGGCCCATGGCCCCATTATCTGGAAAGCTTTATGTATGTGCCGTTTAGGCCTCTGGTTTGCCCCAGCAATTACAAAGAAGCATCTTAATTAGAACAACCTAACCTGAAAAACTAGTCCAATTTAACCAGGCCTTTTTTCTTTCAGGCTTCAATGCTACTGGGTTTTTGCTTAAATTTAGCAAAACAGCAGTCACATGATGGACTCAGAAAGAAAGAAAGAAAAAGAAAAGGTTAGTTGTGGCATCTCAAGTTTGAAATCGGGATTACTTTAGTTAAATTCTTCCAAACTTGTCTTTTGGAATTTGTATATGATATAATGCAGATTTTTAAGAAGTCCTCTTTAATTTTCATTGTCCTAGTTTTGTCTTTCCTAATCTCATGTCCACAAAACTTCTGGTATTGTTACTGTTTAGTTCCTTGTCCACTAAGCAGAAACCTGCTTTATTTCAACTTTTTGTGAACTTCCAATTCTTGTCTTTGATGCAGAAGCAGTATTAATAATTGTGCCATGGTGTCGTTTGTTTCCTTCGTCAGTCGTTGGCAATTGCAAGTAGTCATTTGGGCCTTTCTTTGTGCTGATCCTTATTGTTCTCTTTGTAAGTTCTAAACGCTGTGTTTAGCAGCATGGAAGCTCTATAGTTAAGCAGCAGAGTATGTGATGTCAGAATTTCCTCTCCCTAGCATTCCATAATTAGACTTTTTTGGAAGGTTGGAACGACGACTACAACCACCAGTAATAAATAAATAAATAATAAAACCATCACTAGTTTAGACCTTTTTGTGTCACTTTTTCTGTATAATTTATTGAGGCATATCCTTTTTCGTTGTGTTGTGATTGGTTCAGTTTATGCTTGTGTTTACTTTCTTTTTTAGCTAGGTAAGATGGGCTTCATGTTGATGCTTTTGCCGTGGTCAACTCTATTCGATCTTATTCATGTTGCGTTTTCATTAGGGCGGTTTCATGATTTATTGATTTTCATTTTGTTTGTTGACTCCATTTCTTGATTATCATGTTTCCGTATCCTCAAGAAATGTGTCGTAAAGTAGCTTTATGGGCTTTGACACATTGGTTTTTACCAAAATTTTTGTTTCAAAAAATTGTAACATGTGAAAGCTTTATACTGTAACTGTTTTTTTCTCTACATTGTAACATGTGAGATTTTTATATTATTCTTAGTTTGACTGATGTGACAAACATCCTATGTTTCTATTAGTCTAATAAAGTATGTCTTTGGGCTAGATGACCAATTTATTTGGTTTGGCGTAATTCTTAAAAGAACATTAGAAGTAAGTTGAAAACGGTGAATTATGTATTGTAATTTTTTTTATTATTTTTTTATCTTTTGGAATTCTTTTGGGACCGTTTAGTTTTGTTTGTATTTTTTAAAACTATGTACTGTGTAAAAATCAAAATATTGTAGTATGTGGAAGATTTACACTTGTATATATTTTTGCTTTATATTATAATATATAAAAGCTTTACATTATAGCAGTTGGGACTAATAAGTTCTAACGATATTGTCAAACAAAGCAACGGACATTTATGCATTTTTCAATGAAAATCACCTTTATTCGAGAAAAATGTAAGATGTAAATGTAGCATGCACTAAAGGTACATAGATATAAATTTACAGCACTCCAAATTAGAAGATGTGAGTGTATGATGCTTATAGGGTAGTTTAAACCATCAATTTGAGTTTAAAAATTGTAGCATATAAAAGCTTTATACTGTAGCTTTTTACTATAAACTAGAAGAGTTTTATACTATTTACATTTCAAACCATTGGTTTGAACTATTCTTCTACACACCTTAGCAACGTTTTGACTATGGAAAGCGAAAAGGGATTTTGCAAATGCATCTCATGAACTTAATAGAACTTCGCTAGTATCATTTTCTCGACCTGCAACACGCGTTTTCTCAGTATTTGGTCTTTAGAGGATTATGTATCATTGGTCATGTTACTTATCAAACTGCATGGAAGAATATGTTCTGGTGGTTTTTTGAGCTACCGCATGGCCCCACTACTGAGCCTTGCATAGAAGCATCTCAAACAGGAAAAGTCAAATTGGAAAAACTAGTCTGATTTATTTTAGATTTTCCTCTGGCACTTAATGCAGGGCTTCGAATGCGTGTCTCGTATAGCCATAGATTAATTTATGATATGATGGTCCGTATTGTTGTTCAATCAATATTTTACATGATTCCTCTGTATCTTCTATGTTGTTTCCTGTACTTTTAATCCTAAATTTCTTGTCCTATACAACAAAAATATTACCTTCTGCTGATAAAATCAAATCTCTTATGCGAGTTCCAATTGACAACACACTGGATCACGGGCCCACATAGAAAAGAGAATTTACCTCAAACCAAGTGTTCATCACATAATTGTTTTATTTATTTATTTTTTAAATTAATAAGCTTGTGTATATTGTTACATATAGTCATTGATGATTTACCACTTCGTTTTTCTTGTTCATTGTTTTTTTACCCTCCTCTTCTATTTTATTCGTGCCTTGCCGACTTATCCTCCTCCATCGCCGACTTCGTTCCATGGTTCTTTTCTGTGTCTACACTACAAGTCAACGCCTTTCCAGCTTTCCGTCTTCTTAATGTTTAAGCAATATATAAGTTGTTAAAAAAAAAAAAAAAAAAACACTTCAGGTATAACAAATAACTTAGCATGAGAACAATGTGTTGTTGTTTGAATGTCTATTTATAAACTATATATATATTATAGCATGTTTTTTTTTATAATAATTTTTGTCTGATTTTTTTTGTTCCTGCACTATCTTGCATATCTGTAGATTTATGTTTATTTTTGCAACAAAGGGTAACATTTCATGAAAATTTTAGGATTTTTTTGTTTGAATTTGAGGCAAAAAGATTTAAACTTTATAGTTTTTGATAAAGTTAGATAAAGATATACAGTTAGACTATACCTGTAACTACAAAATTTTAAAAAACTTCAACGCGTCCCTTTTATTTAACTAAAAAATATACAAATTTTTGTTAGCAATTTAAATAAGTTTCTTGCTGCCGAAATACTTTGGCAAACCTACTCTACAAGGAAAAGACAGTCTTACCCACAAATATTAATTAAGAATCGCATCGATAATTAAAAGAAAACGGTCCACCAAGCGTTAGTGTTGTGGACTGAATAAAAGGGTTTTTGAGTGTAGAAATTTAGAGCCTGTTATTTGCTTGGCTCATTATCGGAAAAAAAAAATTTACTCTTATAGGGTTAAAAACTTACTATTTGTAGAATAATAAGACCTAGTTTAATTTATAGGATATTTTTTAAGACTAAAATTCACTGTTTTGTGACCAGTTGGATTTTAACTTTTGGGTTAAATAGGAATGCTTTTATTGTATATAGCTATTTTCTTGGGCTTGGTATAATTAAAAAGTTTCAATTGTTACAACGTAAAATTTTCACATGTTATAATGAAAATAAAAAGTTTGCTATTACGTAAAGCGCTCACATGTTACATGAAAAAACAAAAAATTTGCTATAATTTAAAGCTATCACATGCTATCATATTGAAGTTTTAACTTGATTTTCGAACACACTTAGAAAATGTCCGTTTTATTATGCTAAACAATGGCTGATTAGTAATTTGGCAAACTTTATGAAACACAATCATGCATTATACTGCCTATACTTTCATCAAAAAAAAAAGAGTAACATACATGATGCGACCTTTATCTTTCAAGAATTAAAAAGGGAAAACAAGGTGTGTAACTTTTTTACCTTTATTTTTCTTTTATGGGGACAGTATTTTTAAACCTTTTTCTTCTCTTGTTCATGCGGTTTTTAACTTTATACCTTTATTAGAAATATGGGGTTGTTTACCTTAGACGGTGTGTGTAGTTTTTTTAGAAATATGGGATTATTTACCTTGGACAGTGTATAGGTCAAATATTCTAAATCAAATTTTTGCCATCATGCACTCCTCCGATAAAAAGACAAAAACTTAAATTGAAACAATTTTTTTAATTTAAAAAAAGTAACAATTCTTCTTCTAGTTTATAAATGTCAACTTTGATCTAATTAGTTTTTCGTATCACGTGTTTATAGCCAACAACAGAAACGGAATTTCATTTCATCAATAATATTGGTCCAATTAAACCTGATTGAAAGCAACGCAATCAGAACCGTTAATGTTTAGAATCAAACCACAAACTTTCGTGAACTTATCCGCACCCAATCTCAGCAGACACGGAAAGAATTTGGTAAGTTCATAAATTCAGATTTAGGAAGCCCTTCGATCACCGATGTTTTGTTTCATCTAAAGGTCACAAAGCCTCCGGTTACCGTAGCTCTTCCGGTACGGTGGTCTTTACTCATTTATATATTTATTTGTTTATTATTTATTCAGTTAATATAAAAATATACATATGCAATGTTTTATTGCACGCAATAGCTTGTGGAAGAAGAGAAGAGTGTTCGGAGAAATACGGCCCAGGCGACAAGTCTGATCAGTCTCTTCTCAATTGCCTCTGAAATTTCCATCGTTTTCTCACACTTTCTTGCCAGCCAAACAGCTTTGTTTCATCCTTTTTGTTTTACTGTTCTGTCTGTTTTGATTTGATGGAAGTTTTTTGTGGTTGGTTATAGCGGCGATTTCCCTATGAGAGCTTGAATTTCGCGACCCTCGGCGGCTGGGGGGGCCCCAATCTTAAATGTCTCTCGTTGAGAACGCAGCCACCGCCGTCGATTGCGTCCACCAGCGCATCGGCGCCGCCGATCACCACCACCGTCTCTCGTCAAAGAGGAAGTTGGACGACTATGGTGGCCCCAACTTCGACGATTACGAGGACGACGATCAGGAAGAAGGATGCGACGCCATTTTCTCTGACCTACTCTCCGTCAGAATGAGGAAGGACGAGCCCGACGCGGTCAATTCCTCATCGGACGGCTCGTCGTGCCCCTCCTCGGCCGGCACCTCCCAGCACCTCGATTCTAGGGTTTCCGATGCTCAATCGGCCTCTTACGGGACCAGCTCCAGTCGTCCCAAGTCCACTCGGTCCCCTTCGTCATTGCAGTTCTTCATCAGGATGCTCTCCGAGGGCTATAATCTTGTAATCCAAGCCGACGCTAACGACACCGTGAAATCGATCCACGAGCGGATACAGGCGATCACCGGAATTCCTCTGTTCGAGCAGAGACTCATATACAGGGGAAAGCAGCTGCAGTGGGAGCAATCGCTCGCCGAATGCTCGATTCAAAACGACGCCGGTTTACAGCTCGTCGGCCGTATGCGTAGCACGGAGCATCCCCACGCGTGGCAAGTCATCGACGACATGATTTCGATCATTTGCCGGCTCTGCAAAGGCGAATCTTTCCCTTCAGCGGCGAAAGACATCAAGAAGTGCATGGCCGCGTATATTTCCATGACGCCCGACGAAAAAAAAGACTCGGCCACAAGCCACCTCCAGATATTCATGTCTTCCTCGGCTCCGGCGGCGCTGGTCATGCTCTACGCGTCGCCTGTAAAAGCTAATAAAGAGTTAGGCGAAAGCTCAGTTAAGGATTTCTTGGATTTGATTCGTAATTCGTTGGATAAGTCTCTGTATAACCAATGCGCACCTATATTGTTAGAGTTTTGTAAGTTGCTCAGAAGAGTTGGGTATGAGGACCCTTTATATGTCTCTTGCCGGAATGCTTTAGGTTCCTTGTTGGAAAGTGTTGCCTCTTCGAATTTGAGTCATGGGTCAGCTTTACCTGACAACGTTAAGGAATTGATTGGGGTACAAGAGATTTTTCCATTTGTTAGTGAGCTTTCGAAGAGGTTATCTAGGGATTTGGTTTCGAGTATGGAGTCGACTGTAAGCGTGGGGCCTTTGGTGAGTGATGTACGTGATTTTGCTGCATTCTTGCTCCCTTTGAATAAAGCGATCACTCAGCAAGCGGGGTCTAAGGGTCGAATTCCGGTGTTGTTGGATGGAAGGGGTTATAAGCATCCACTGTATGGTGAGGAGATTGAGTTTCTTCGTCGGATATTTGTTGAATTGCTTAATAGGATGGATAAGTGTCTTCTCAGGGTGGAAGATCATTTAGCTGGGAAAGGGAAGGGGGATGGTGATATAGCCCATACTCGATGGTCTCAGTATCTTGCCATTTTAAAGGAACTAAATAGCATTTCTAAACTCTATGCGGATGCCGAAGGAAGATTCTGGTCAGTATTGCGGCACAGAAGGTCTTCATTTTGTGCGCTGATTGTTAAATATGCAAAGCGAACTGATGATAATCAGTGGATTCTTAAGCACAAGGATGTGCTTGATTTTGAATCCAGGCGGCATTTGGCTATGATGATGTTCGCTGAGGTGAAAGAAGATTACGAGGAACTGCATGAGATGCTCATAGACAGGTCTCATTTGTTGGCAGAATCATTTGAGTACATCGGACGAGCTGATCCTGAGTCATTACATGGAGGTCTGTTTATGGAATTCAAAAATGAGGAGGCCACGGGTCCAGGTGTACTGAGGGAGTGGTTTTTTTTGGTTTGCCAAGCTCTATTTGATCCGCAACATGCGCTTTTTGTGGCATGCCCACATGATTGCCGAAGGTTCTATCCTAATCCTGGTAAGTTTCATCTTGCTTTTGATGGAACATTTATTTATAAATCATTTAGCTCTTCTTTGTTTTCTCTATGTTCTTTTTTTGTGTGCGTGCACGTGTGTGTCTGAAAAATAAAACTGTTTGGTATTGTTTTCAAAATAGGTGAAAATATTTTTGTTTTAGAAAATAAAAATTTTTTAAAAATTGTAATAAGAGTGTTTTTTGCCCCAAAAAACATACGAAAACATTTCAAAAAATACTGAGAACAAAACCAAATGGGGTCATTGTCTTGTAGGAAAAATAATTTACTAAATCCTGGAATGCATTTTATACACAATCTAATTTGGAGTAGAAAAGCATGAGAGAAGGCTCGAGAATTATTTGAATTTTGAATGGCATGGTCTCCGATATCATGGTCTAGAATTTGGTTATTTTTTGGAAAATAGTCGGTTATGTTTTATATATTTTAACATCAAATGTTTGTGTGTACATACACATATGTGTATATCGCCTGAGAGAGAGTGAATAGGGAGAGCTGAGTGGAAGGGTGAAAGAGATTCTTGAAAACAGTTACAGATTTTAATGACCAATGTATCATATACGTGCATCATTGGGTCTTTATTTTTGGTGTTGTAGTAGGAATGCTGAAGCTGAAAACTTAATTGGCAAAGTTTCCCTGTTAACATTTCTTGTTGAAATCATCATCTGCATTGAATATTTTGTTACCTGAGAAATATCGAGTATGAATGGTTTAGTGATGGGTATGTCTTCTTATAGGAATGCTTTAAATGGCTTATTTCTGTATTTTTGCTTTCTTACTTTGCTCTGATTATTACAATTTAGTGTTGAAGAAGAGATCACAAAAGATGACAATTGTGATAAAGTTCCTTGTCTTTTAATTATAATTGGTTTCAGTTTTAGTATGGGTTCTTTCATTAGTTTATAGTAGCTGTGTTGTATGCATGCATGCTTTGGTAGAAAATTAGAAACCTTATCTGTGGGCAAATGGTTGAATATCAATTCAATTGCAAATATATTTTTCGCTAACTGCTTATTCTTCACAGTCTTCTATATATTAACTTAGTGCTATCATAAAAGACTCTTTGCTTGTCATCTTTTTACAGTATTCTTCCCCGTTAGGGACAAAGACTATGGGCTTTCGCCAGCTTATTGCATCATTTGAACTTTTTGTGTTGCACATGCATCCATCACAGCATTCTATCAATAAACAAATTTTTCAATGGCTCTCAGTTTAGGTCTCATTTCACTTTGCAGCTTCTGCTGTTGATCCCATGCACCTTGATTATTTTGCTTTTGCTGGTCGGGTGATTGCACTGGCTTTGATGCATAAAGTGCAAGTAGGCATAGTCTTTGATCTTGTGTTTTTCCAGCAATTGGCTGGAAATTCTTTAATCTCTCTTGAAGACATACGCGATGCTGATCCACGCTTGTATGAAAGTTGCAAGCAGATCTTAGACATGGATGCTGAGTTTATTGATTCAGATGCTTTAGGGTTAACTTTTGTTAGAGAAATTGAGGAGCTAGGATCAAGGAGGGTTGTGGAGCTCTGCCCTGGTGGGAAAAGTATTATTGTTAAGAGCAAAAATAGGGAGGAGTATGTTAAACTTCTTATTCAGCATCAGTTTGTCGAGTCCATCTCTCAACAGGTCTTGCGTTTCAGTCAAGGCTTTGCTGATATGCTCTGTAAGCCAAGTGACTCAAGTTCGAGTATAAGTTGTAAGTATCGTCTTCAGACATCCTTTTTCCAGGGTTTAGAGCTTCAAGATCTTGATTTGATGCTACATGGAAGTGAAAGTGCTATTAGTGTTGAAGATTGGAAAGCTCATACTGAGTACAATGGCTACAAAGAGAATGACTCTCAGATTGTCTGGTTCTGGAAGGTATGCAACCCCACAGGATCTTTTTTTTTTTTTAATAATATTATTTGCTTTTTCTAAGTCTCCATATCTTCCGGCTATGTACACAATATTTTCTTTACTCTCAAGTTCTTTGTGGTTTATCCTTTTCCGTCACTCTATTATGTCAATGGAGGTAAGTTTGAATTTGCTCTCGAATTTTAAAAAATGGACATATCAAGCGTTCTTTGCCATGGCTGGCATTCTGTATCTTTGTCGTTTGAGTTCTCTAAATTTTTTTTTTTTTTTTTTTTTTTGGGTTCGTTTGGATGTTTCTTTGCATATATTGATCATAGATTAAACAACCAATATCGTTACTAGGTATATAAGACCTTTTACCGTAGTGCATGACACCTTTATAGCAGATGGTTTAAGGTAAATGAGACTTGCTCTTGGCAACTCCATAGTACTATTGGGTTTGACTTTTGTGTAGGAACAGTTGAGAAGCCCAGGGCATGTTTGATCGAAGGCAATGGATTGGAAAGGAATGATAATTCCCTAATTCCATCATTTGGTTGGGAGTTGAAATTGGAAAAGCTTTTCAAATGGAATGTTTCTTCACCCAAACTAGTGGGATTGGCTTTCGTTTGTAGGGCGAGAGGAATAGTCATGCCATTCCACATAGAAAAGTATGGAAGGCACTCGTTCCCCTAAAGATGGTTGTGAGGGTGTCCTTCTGTACGTGTATTTCCATCATTCTAATACATGTTAGAGTCATGATTCGTTGCTTCATTTTTATTAAATGATTGGCTATTGGCCTATTGCCAATCGAAAAGTATGGAAAAGAAATATTTTGACACGGGTTCATCATTGCTTATCCATTGCCTATATTGTCCAGCTTTGCCTGTATCGTCCAGCTTTATTGTATTAACAAAAACTCTAGATAGCGGAAGACGATTGTGTGACTCTTTGAAGTTCTTATTATTTGAGAGCATTTTGGTTTTTGTTTTCTTTATGACTGTGTTGGTTTTGCTTGGTTTTTGTTAATTTAAGGACTTTTTTTTGTTTGTTCGTATTATTATTATTATTATTATTATTTAATGGTCCTTGGGGAAAAAAGTGTTGTGAAACAGGACTATGGCTATGGATAAAAGAGCTGAAACACACATCATGTGTAGCATACCTTACATTGAAGGCTTCAACCAGAGTTTAATTAACAATGCCCGAATGATACAAAAAATATGAATTTTTCTTCTTTGTGGTTTCTTGTTAAACCAAATTTGGCTGTTTCTTGTATAATAATAATTTGCATGTGCACACGCACACATAAATTATATCGTTCGGTTCCTTAAAAAAGAGAATGATATCAAATATGGTGATTGTTTTTGTTAATTTAACTAAGCTGATGCCAATGTCTTTTTCTCATTGAACCATCCATAAATAATTTCTGCACAGATTGTTGAGGAAATGTCTGCAGAGCAAAGAAAGATTCTCCTCTTCTTTTGGACCTCCGTGAAGTATCTTCCAGTTGAGGGTTTCCGCGGCTTGGCTTCTCGGCTTTACATCTACAGGTCCCCGGAGCCTCATGATCACCTGCCTTCATCTCATACATGCTTTTACCGCCTGTGCTTCCCGCCATATTCATCTATGTGTATGCTTCAAGACCGCCTTCGCATCATTACCCAAGAACATTTCGGAACTAGCTTCGGCACATGGTGACGTTGGAGTAAAATAAGGGGTATTTTGACTGCACATAAGAAGATTGGAACTCATCTTGTACAGATTATAGGATTGTATCTTATTTGTCTTGTCAGTAGACTATGTGAGAAGATGCTCTAGTCTGCAAGTTGCTCTTTATTTACGGACGCATTGTCGTTGCTCTTTTTTTTTCGACTGTTTATACAGGTATATAGCATAAATAAAGCAGGGAAGGAACAAAGAAACAAAATTTCTCCGCTTTCGTAGATTTCCCTTCTTTAATAGCTGGTGGTTTTCATGACATGTAAGTAAAACATAGATCGTGCAATGACATGCAAGTCTACAGAACAATTCACTTGTTACTTCTCTGTATTATTCTCTTTTTTAACTTGCAAGATGAGAATGTCCTGAAGCATGTTTGTTGGAGGAAAGATGCTTAGTTAGTCAGAATTTCTTGGCACCTTTGAAGCTTAATTTTTGTTTGATCTTTTTAATTGCTTCTCTCTGAAGTTTCGCAGTTATGTGCAAGTTCTTGATGGGGGTTTTTATTTTATTTAGTGCTTAGATTGTGAGGAGAAAGGCTAAAAAGATTATGCACCTCAAATAGATTGTTGAAGACTAGGATCATATGCTTTGCAGTTTCTCTTTTCCCAAATTTTTGCTTGCAGTTCCTGGCAAGAAATGGTTGTTGCTTGCTATTTACAAGAGATCATCTTTCCACTTCCAAATTCTAGAGCTGCCCTTGTGTGCAAATTTATGCCTCTCATCTCCATTAGCATCTAGCAGATTTTTACGTATGATGGGAGCTCAAAGCCATCTTTCCATTGAGAATAATACGTTTCATGCCCGTTAGAGATAATGATGTGGAAACTAACAATAACAAAGAAATAATATTTTATTCAAACCAAGCAAAAGTCACATTTCATCAAACCATATCAAACTCATCTCTAACCCTCTTGAATCCAAGAACCATACCCAACCCCACCTATCCACACACCTTCAATCTTATACCTCATGCAATGTCCCCTATCTAAAAAAATAGGGTTCCTAATTTTGCCACCTTCACGCCACTCGTTGAAAAGAATATACATATATTCTCCACATGGACGGCGACGGCGAGTATGCTGACTTGGACCCAAGTGCTTATATTAACTGCAGTAGCATCCAAATTCCAGACCCCCATCCGATGCTTTGCTTTAACTAAGAAACCATATAAACTAGCTAGTGAAGTAAAAAAAAAAAAGGTGACAGACTTTGACATGCAACCTAGAAAAGAGCCCCCCCCAACAAACTACTTATGAAATGATCATATTCTATTCATCTGTCTTTTCAACTGGAACTTCTGTGGATTCCTCTGCTGGTGCTTCAACAGCAGCTGGTTTTTCCTCTTCTGCAGCAGCAGCAGGTGCCTCAGTGGTGGCTGCTTCTGGCTCTGGGGTGGTCTCTTCTTCGGCCTTCTCCACAGCAGGGGTTTCAGTCTCTTCCTCTTTCACTTCTTTAGTCAATTCCACTATTTTCTCTTCCTCAGCTGCATGCTCTTCTTCTTTCACCTTCTCATCCTTGGTCTCCACTACAGCCGGCGCTTCTGCTTCTGCCAGGGGGGCGTCAGTGGCAGGCTGCTCCGCGGTCTCCGCAGGCACTTCCTTCTCTTCTTCTGTGGTTGCAGCGGGTTCTTCTGGTGCAGCAACTGGCTCCTCTGGTTTCGTCTCCTCAACCTTGATCGTCTCGGTTGTCTCGTTCTCTGGCAGCAGTGTTGCTGGTGAAACCTGCGCATTTTTTTAGCCACTTTTATTGGACAAAAGAAGTTGATTTTGATTTACTATCTAGTTTTGAAGATAGAAAAAAGTTCTAAGAAACTAGACTCTGACATGACAATGAAGACTAAAAGTGACCATAGATTCGGTATAACATAGTCATTCATAGTTATAGAACTTCAATGAACCAAAAATGTCTGAGAAAGAGATGTAATCTTCCCAAAAAGAGATTTAACCTTGGAGAGAAGATAAGATTTTAAGAAAGAATTTCGATCCGTTACTTTTATTAAACCATTTAGAAGCGATTTTGATACAGTTTTCGTTCATTGTTAAGCGATCGATCACAAGTATTAGAGCAAGTTCATCAGAGAAAACATGCAATATATGATAAAAAGATCTAAGATCGGATCGATCAACCAACAACATCATGTTACGAAAATCGGTGGTATCGATCTCGCTAGAAAGCAAAATCAAGTTCATCAATCCAGTACTATGTCCATATGGGGTGCACTAAAGGTGCTAAACAAGCAGATCGCATCTCACATATGAACATCAGTATGGACAAGCTTATTTCTCTTATCGGAGTTCGATAACAAAGAACAAAAAAAAAGGAGGAACAAAAAAAAAAAAGAAAAAACACACTTAAATAAGGTCTAAAAGCTTGGATCAACCAGCTAATGCAGGCACAGAGAGAGAGAGAGATGATCATAGGCTTTCGAGTTACCTCAACAGTGGCCATTTCTGAAGTAAAGGGTAATGAAAAAACTGGACAGAAAAAGAGAATACTAAAGATTGGAAGAACCAGGAAATGCTTGATCTCTAGCTAATGTGGTGAAGAGATGATCGGTAAGAGAGGTATATATAGTGGACTCAAGTGCCTAAAACTAAATAAAAGAATAGTAGAAGGGGGAGTGGGGCGTAAGCCCTTGAAGAATCTTTTTTGCTATTTGACACCTCACGTCACGGACAGAAAAATTAAAGGGACGCTATTTTGTCTAGTTGTAAATGTTTTTTCATTTGTATTTATTTTTCAAGAATTTGAGCAATTATAGTCATAGATATGATTTTTTTTTATAATATTCGTATAAATGTAGCTTTTGTAGACAATGAATGAGAAATGCCATATGGTGGAGGCCATGTCTCATATCAGCATCATATCTTTCGTTTTGAGCTGGTTCCCCATTTGTTCTTTTCGGGTAGCAGGACGTGTAGATGACTCACTTTATCATGCGCTCATGTTCCTAGCATTCCATTTTATTTCATTTAATTGCCAGTTGGTGTGAAAATGTGAATTTCATCTTCACATAACATGTTGAATTTTATCTAATATTATTGTGTTAATAGATTTGTTTTTATGGAAAAGAATAAAATCCATATATAGCGTTCAGTACTATTAATCTCCCTGCATTATAAATGGAGTTTTGAATTCGTTTTTCCAATTGCTAAAAAACGCAATGCATGGGCCAGGAGGCATGCAGGGAATCTGCAAGTACTTTTTTTTTTTTTTGTCGTTTTCTTACGTGAAGCATGTACTATAAAAATAACATTCTAGCTATATGCACACATCATAACTATTAAATTAAATTAGGTATGCAATCACATAAATATTTTCTTTTTTTTCAATTAAAGTTTGCTAACGGATTTCGTATTATTTATAGGAGATTTCCCTAATAGTTATTAAAAAATAATCTATTAATAAATATTTATTTTTCATCTATCAAATCTGTAGAAACAAGTGATTTTAAGTAGATCTAATTGTTTAAAAACGTATATTATTAACCAGAATAGACACAAAAAAAAAAAAAAACCCTTATTACTAAATAAAAAAATACCTAGCTAATAGCAAAAGGATTGCACGCTTGACTCTTTTTCTATTATAGTCAAAATGCCCACCTTACCCAAAGTTTAAGGTTGTATTCATTTTATAGGCCATATATTTTTCTTAATGAAACCCCTATTGATAATTTGGACATAAACCAAACAAAGGCCAACAACGGCTGCAGGGCGGTGCTGGAACGGGACCCACAGCACCAACTGCGATCATTACCGTCCATATCAGGCCCACAACGCAAGTTGGCCTCCCACGTAGACTTCTCAAAACGATGCCGTGGACAACTTTTCCCGACCCTTTGATTAAGCCCATCTCTGCCAACTTTGGAAACCGCCCCTCTAATTCCCCCTTGGGACCCACTTGTTGATGCTTTCTAGGTTGGATCCTCGTGGCGCTGGTCCCACTTGCCGCCGTCCGATGTGCCATGCTGGAGCACACTCATCGCTCCGATCGTTCCTCAGAAAAATCACCCTTTTGTGTTAAGCTTTCGTCGTGCTCAATTGCTCAATTTTCACATTGAGCGGGTTTATTTTTTCGTTGGATCTCGACACCTGTAGTTTGTTTGATCCCTTATCAATTTTCACTGATGGATTTATTTTAATATTTGGAGTCTAGTTTTCTGGTAATAGATGATCAATTACTATTAAATATGAGCATGTATTATATTTAATTTAAAATGAAATTTTCTCAAAAAAAAAAAAAAAAGCGTTCATCACATCGTGTACCAAAATGATGGCAAAGTGAAAGGCATATTTGTCATTTTGGCCATTCTTAATTGCGGGTCCAAGGACGATTATGGCCATTAAGTTTACAATTTAGTACAATTTTTATCGTAGATCTCAACAACATTATTCCCTTTACTAACTTAGGGTTTTGGACGTAGCCCACGCATGCCTAGAGTTGTGTGTCATCTGCTCATCGTTGATGTGATTTCTCTGGTTTTGTCAGTTTTTTACTTCATATTAACATTTTTAAACAGTCAAATTTGTACACTTCTATTAATTTCATGCGCATTTCTATGGTACAAACTGTTACTTTTTATTATTTTAGTTTTTAAGAATTTAAATCAATTTTTTAAGTGAAAAAAATTCTTTTCATTTGCGGGGTTTAAAGCCTGCTATTTATAAAGTGAGTCTCCATTAAATACATAATGTACTTTTAATCTGAGACTCAATATTTTTTTAATGTAAAATTATAATTTTATAAAATTAAATAAAATTACTCTTTCAATTGTTTAATTTATGATAACACCAATTTTATATTACGAGTCGTTAATTTTTAACATTGACACTCATAAATCATATAATTAAAATATTAATCTAACAATTAAAACTATAGTTTATATTACTGGTGAAAAATATAGTATATACTGTTAGAAAATTTTTTATTTTGCATGTGTTTTCATCTTGATATTATTGTATCAAATTTAATATTCAAAATCATGCACCAATACTTTAAGAGAGAGAGAGAGAGCAATTTTATATATACTTGTGAGAAACATGCACCCTGCACATACATTCGTCACATTTTTATGGATACAAAAATGAAAAAATATATATATATCTTATAAATTTAGTTTTATTTTATTACTTACCTCATGGTTTGATTTAGTTAAAAAAACGTTAAGGAGAAAATATTTAAAAGGAAAAAAGTTGTTAATCTAAAAATTCAAGAGGAAAGCGAAAAAAGAATAAAAAAAATATTGAAGCAAAAAGTAACAAATATAAAAATAAATAAATGAGCAAAAGGCAAAAGGCAAAAGGCAAAAGGCAAAAGGCAAAAAAAAAGAAAAGAAAAAAACCCATGCCACGTGTTAATTTTATGTGCAAAAGTATATTCACACTATTATATATAGTATAGATACTCTCTTGATTGTTTAGTTTAGCTAAAAAGAAAAAACAAAAACAAAAACTATAGTAAATAATACTTTTTAAAACCAATTCTAGTAATTAGCAAGTTTTGAAGTTATTTGTAGTAAACAATAAATTTATGGTCTAAATAATATATTAAAACCTTTATTTATAATGTAAATAATTATTATTTATTATTTACATAGTAAATTAGTTATGTGTATTGTAAATATGCTTTTTACTATAAATATTATTAAACTTGATATTTACTTCAAAAAGTTTTAAAAATATCTTATTTCCTTCCTTCTCCAAAAAAAATTGAGTAAATAATATTTAAAGGAAAAAGTTATTAATAGGAAAATTTAAGAAGAAAGCAAAAAAAAAAAAAAAACCACAAAAAAGAGAAAAATAAAAGACTAAATACGCAATTGGGAAAAAAGATGACAAAAAACCAAAAATATATGAAGCAAAATGTAAAAAAATGTAAAAAATGAATAAATAAAAAGCAAGCAAAAGACAAAAAAAGAGGACAAAAGAACAGAAATCTCATGACATACGTCAACCTCATATGCAAAAGCACATTCATACTTATATGTATGTATGTATGTATATCACCATTGCTCTTACTATTTTTGTATTCTTACCATGTACGTACTAACAATTTATCTGGAATGAATGGATGGTAAAAAAAAACAAACCCAAAAAAAATGTAGTAAAATAGGGTTTGATAAATTTTACATGTAAGAAAAGAAATCAGAGAAAAACTACAGGTACCCTTTTAACATGCTTAAGTGAAATCTTAATTTTCTTCAAGTTATGATGCTATTGAAACTTGCTAGTGAAATTTTAACCCACAGAAGTGGAGAGCAGGCAGTATTATGGGCTTTGCGCATGTAAAAAGGGTTAAAAATCTTTACCATAGAGGGACATA
>CAMOHE010032464.1:0-28794 GCA_946598075.1 Artocarpus hirsutus | reverse complement strand
AAAGATACATAATGAAATTAGGGGTGGCAAAACAGGTTGACGGGTCAGGTTAGTGTCGGGTTGGAGTTAATTTTTACAAAAATTAAGTCGACAATAACCCGACCTGTGACACGAACGGGTTGAGAATTCTCAACCCTAACATGACCTGTTTTGATATGGGTTGATACTAACACGACCCGTATCAACCCGTTCCTTATGCACAATGTCAAAAAATAATGACCAGCGACCAGTTTTTGACCCGTAACCGGATTGTGACCCACAACTCGCCTATGACCCGCCTATATTAATATATATAATATTAAAAAAAACATAAAATTGGAAGAGTTTTATACCACGTCAACAAGTAGATGAGTGATAAGAGAGGTAGGATTTGATCTTTTAAGGGCTTATATTATATATGAAATAATATTAATTTTTTTAAAGTTAATTAATTAAATACGGGTTAGAAACGGGTCATTTTAGTGTCAGACAAGTTGACCCAAACACGACTTGTTTTTTGACGTGTCAGTTTTGGGCCGACACGAAAATGAACCGTGGTCAAATTTTTCAACACTAACCAGCAAAAAAACGTATCGGATTCGTGTTGTGTCGTTGTGTCGCAACCCATATTGCCAGCCCTAATAATGATCAACTTGAAACTTATATTTGTGATATGCAGTCTAGCAACAAGTTTAAAGAAAAAAAGGCATTGTAGATCTTGCAAAGAAATCGGTTGAGATAGAAAAAATAAGGTCTATAAAAAAAATAAGGCCTATCCTTTAATTTATTTCCTTGTCATACTTGCATAAATCCTTCCAGTTGCCATTGCTACACTTGAGAGAGTATGTTTTGCTATGATTATTATGAAGAATCGATTACAGAATCGAATGGGAGTCTAGTGGATGAATGATAATTTGATTGTTTATATTGAAAAATAAATTTTGAATGAAATTGTCGAGAAGGTTATCATGCACCTGTCAAAGTATGATTGCATGTATGCACTGCATATATTAGTATGTATACACACATACACTTGTGTGAACAAAAGAAAAAAAACAGACTTTAAAAAAAAAAAAAAAGAAAGAAAAAGCTTCTAGAAAACGTTCCAAATCCTTTTTTTCCCCTGACAATTACGTTGTCATTCTATTTACTTTATCTCTCATGTGGAGCACGCTAAGATTTTCATCGTGCACTCCCGAGAGATAAAAGTGTCATAACAAATACGATGTTTAAGAGAGTAGTTTAAACCATCAAGTTAAGTTTAAAAATTGTAATAGATAAAAACTTTATATTATAGTTTTTTTTAGTAGTATGTGAGAGCTTTATATTATTTACAGTTCAAAGTAATATTTAAAATAAAATATTTAGTTGCTTCGAATTTAGGCCTTTGCGCCCCATATGCAGCCAAAAATAAATAAATAATTAATTAATTAAATTAGTTGCTTCCAATTTACTATTTATTGAGATTTCATATTTATTTTTTAGTCTAGTACAGCTTATTTAATTTCAAGTTCAACATGTTACATCGATGACTAAGCCAGTGTACATACAAGTTGTGGACAACAATTTTTTTTGATACATTGTGGACAATAATTTTATTTAGGATCAATTGTGAGAAATAATAGTTTTAATTTCAAGTTCAACATGCAAATCAATGACTAAGTCAGTGTACATATAAGTTGTGGACAATAATTTTATTTAGGGACAATTCGGAGAAATAATATTTTTTTAAACTTTTTAAAGTAAATATAGTGGGTGTTTGGAAGGGTGGTGAGAACCACTTTTACTATAACATGTGAGAGCTTTATACTGTAGCAATTTTTTTTTAATTGTTACTGTAGCATGTGAGAGTTTTACACTGTTCATAACTGAGTTTGTGGTGGGAACTGAGTGGTGAGAACTACTTCCAAACACGCTAATAATAATTTTGAAAATAATTATAGCAAATAAGTAATTATTTTGAAAATAATTATAGCAAACACGCTATAATTTTGAAAATAATTATAGCATGTGAGAGCTTTATACTGTAGCAATTTTTTTTTATTGTTACTGTAGCATGTGAGAGCTTTACACTGTTCATAATTGAGTTTGTGGTGGGAACTGAGTGGTGAGAACCACTTCCAAACACGCTAATAATAATTTTGAAAATAATTATAGCAAATAGTAGTAAAAAAAGTTTACTAGTTAAATTTTTTTCTCAGAATAAGTAAATAAATAAAAAAATTACCGAATAAATTTCTATTCATTGTTATATGCTATAAATATTTTTAAAACATACTATTTACTCTAATAATTTTTTTTATTTATTAATTTGATGATTTTTAGACCAATAATTGCTTTTATTACAAGCCACTAATCATATATAAAGCATACATTCACAAGGAGTAGGAGAGTCCTTTATTTAATACATATGGGACTCCAAGTCAATCCCAGACCGACAATACCTTGAATTACCCTTTTTAACTCTATAAAATTAAAGAAGTTTTAACTTAAATATTATAGAGTTAAAAAGGATAATTCTATAAGATTAAAACTTCTTTACTAAAAAAAATTAGTGGACCATACCTGTTAGATTGAGTTCCACTATTTTTTTAGTAGGTGGATTCTGATTATACAGAGTGTCCTATGAAGTCAACATACAACTTTTATAAACCTAGTCGAACACATAATACCAGTACGGATAAAGAGCCAATAATACTACCCGAACGACATCACATATATTAATTTGGAAACCATGCAGAGTCACACGCCAGGAAGTTCTTCTGGGTTTGGAGAAGCAAAGGCCAAAAACGTAGGATCTTTCTCTAAGGCAGCCATATGTTTATCTTCCAAGGTTATAAAGGCTTCGATTCCCTTACCACCTTGTGCATCAACGAAAAAAATCTGATTCCTGAACGCAGAACCAACCTTTCCATGTGCTCCGACCCAAATAGGCTTCCCCCAACCAAAATTGACCTCATTAAAGAAGCCCTGCCAGTTTGAGAATCCATAAATGTCCGGTGCATTTTTGGATTCCGAAGAAAGAATCCCCTCGATGTTATCGAAGAAGTCGCACACGGCTGCGAAGCCAACGTCACCTTCCAAGCTCTCCAAGTACTCCTTGTTGAAATTCACAAGAGATTCTCTCAACGCTCCAACAAGCTCCTGCAACTCGGCTTCAGCTGCCTTGTCGGAATAAGCTCTTGCCCACCAAAAGAGATTTCCCATAGAGGTGTTCAACATTTGAGACTTCGCTCTTGGCCTCATGTTCACCGCATGGGCTACTATGGAAGCCCTAGCAGTTCCCCACACGGCCGAGGAAGCCGCATTCGCGTGTTTCCACACAAAACACGTCACCGCCTCGTTGCGCGATGGCGTCGGGACAAGCTTGCTTTTTGCTACCTCCCTCAGAGCAGAGACGGCTTTTGCATCGAACACGAACCTTCTTGTGACAAAGTCACCTTCGCTGAACCACAACTGTTTCCCTAGGGTTGGGTATTTCTGAGGAAAATTCTCTCTCGGCGGGAACACTATCACTGCATCGGAGAGATTAGGTTCGATAATTTTATGAGGAGGACCTCTGAATGCTGCGGCCCAACACATGAGGAAATGGCTCAAGGTTCCTCCGTCGGCTATCTTGTGGCCCAAGGAAGTGCTAACGGCTATACCACCGCAGGCAAACACGTTCACTTGGAACCCAATTTGGGGTTTGGAAGTGTCGGTTTCATTGCGAAAGGGAGGAAAGGGAACAAAATGGTCAAGAAGTTCTACTTGTCTGAGTTCAAAGTACTCAGCCAAGGTGCAACTGACTTTGGCTTCTACATAGACGACTCCGGCGTCGAAGTCGTCGACGTAGAGGTTGTCTTTGGGCCTTCCAGAAAATGGGTAAAAGAGAGTAAGGGTTTCAGAGAGCGATTTCTTGAGCTGGGCTAGGGTTTTTGGGACATTGAAGTTGGAATCGGTGTTGCGGAAGAAGACCATTATTGAAGCGTAGGTGAAGGGAGTGATCTGATCGAAGAGACAAAGTTTGTGGGGTTTCAGATGGTGATCAAGTGGCAGAGAAGATGGTTTTAGGGTTTCTCTTTTGATGATGATAACCTCCATATTTCAGCACTTTAATTTTGGTTTTCAGCGTATGCTTTGTTATGGGACTTAATCGGGTCATGAAGGGTATTTATAGACCATAATTTGGCTTGTAACAGAGGCTTGTCAATAAGAAAAGTTCAATTTGGTTTGGCCAAGCAAATGGGTCCTAGTTATTCAAGTCTTTTCATAATGTTAATTAATTATCACTCCTTATCTTTTATGGTAGCGACCACCTGCCCCAATTTATTATGTGATGGTATCGTTGGTTTAGAAAACGTTTTTCACTATATATAGCAGAAATGTAGTAAAAGTATGGATAGTGTATAATAAATATTTTTTAAAAACTTTTATAAAACACTCTACATTATAATAATTTCACATATAAATAAATATTTAAATACCTTGTTTACCGGAAGAGAAATGAAGCTGATCCGGAATAAAGATAGCAAAGGATGTTCTCTATTTATAAAATTAACGTCTTTTTTGTCTAGTCTTGGGCTAGAAGACTAGGCACTACATACACAAAAAATATAAATTTCACACATAAAAGATACAAGTTTTTCATTCCTACACTGCCATAGGAGCCACCTACATAGAGACTCCATCTATGTGTGACACCCATTCAAGGAGAAAGAAGAGAAAAAAAAAATCACTATTTACCCAATCTCATTTGTCTCCAGATTGAACTTTTCATATTTGAATTAAATCACATTTATTCAAAATTAAAAATACTAAATATGAAAACTTTATAAACAAGCTTTGATATGCACAAGAAGACTTTCCTCTTTGTGCTTCAACACTACACATAATGGGATCTTTCCACTATGTGCACCACACATAGTAGAACCCACTTATTGTGTGACTTCCAAAATTAATTATTTTATTTTATTTATTAAACAATCTAATTATTTAATAAATATAAATTAATTCATAATTAATTTATTTTAAGTGATATTTAATTTAGAATTTCATAATTCTAAATTAATTATTCCACTTGTCCAAACAGTGTTTACAAGGATGACGGGGGACTAATGGACCTATAATTTCAAGCTCCAACAAAAAAAATATATTAATTAAACTCTTTAATTAATATATTACTCTTTTATTAGTTCCAATGTAATTCCACTAAATACTTGAAATTGCACCTTGAATTTATAGATTTACAATTACTTATTTCTTGGAGTCATCCATTTGATATATTCATTACTAATAAATCAATCCTCCATAATAAAGTCATTATTTGAGCTAGGTAATATCCATTAACCTCTTTAATTACTTCTTTATCTTTGAGTGTTATTGATTCTCTCCTGAATAATAAATTCACCAACTTATTCAGGAATTGAGAACCCTTATTACTCAAGTGCCGAATCAATATTCAAGAGAATTATCTATCTACTTCTTCTTAGAGAAGGAATTGATTCTATCTTGTAATATTAACATTCCCGACTACTCATTATGAAAATGACAAGGAATATAGATAATTAACAAGGAATAAGATTTAATTTTTAAATCCGTACCAAGTAAGTCAAAAGGCATAAATCCATAATTAAGAGTCTGCTAAGAACTCAGGATTAAGATTATCTTATATATGACCATCGGTCGATGTGATTAGAACTTGCTATACTTAACAAAAATTATTACCTGTTCATATATCATCATGTTCCGGTCCTACATAATCTCATTATGCATAGTGCATTTATTTAATGACTTACTACATTCATGATTTAGATAGCACCATTCTATTCTTAATAAAAATGACCTATATTAGTAATGCTCAATTAAAGATTTTATACTTTAATTGAATAATTAATTATAATAATTAATTATATGTTATTGACTATTTTCATTATCATCCTTAAATATTATCCTATTGTATATAATGCTTATATATATTATTTAAGCTCATATAGATAATTATGAAATTTTAATGATATTTATAAAGTGTTAAAAATACATACATGCAAAAAAAATAAATAAATTCACTTTATTCATTTATAGATATGTTCATTACAAAACATAATATGTTTTATGTGCATTTATCCTAATAGATATAGCATCGATAACCAATAAAAAATGGTTAATGGTTTAGTTTAGTAGTCTATTCTTCGAAGGGTTATATATCTTTTTATACCTTGTACTTTAGGTTTATTCAAACAATATACTTTTGATTTTTGATCTGATCGAATTTATACCTTTAGATTTGATATAATACATATGTTCATACATTTCCTAATTGATCTTCAATTTTGACTTAAGAAATTGTCTCAAAATACTCTCAAATTAAAAAAAATAATTTTAAAAATATTAAAAAAACTTTATACTATGATTTTACCTTTAAAATGTATAGATTACCTTCAAAAATAGGCAATCTATTTGTTTCTATTTTTGTTTTCTTTTTATTTTTTGAAAGTTTTAATTTTTTTATATTTTACTTAAGGATAATTTAGCTATTTTAACTGTCAAAATCAACTAATAACTAAGATAAACTATAGATTTGGGTAATCAAACCTAATCTGAGGTATACATTTTATGAAATAAAAAACCGAACGTATAGTTTTTGAATTAATTAACCTAAAACAAAAGGTATAGAAAGATAAAATTCCCATCTTCGAAACATAGAAGCTTCATTTACTTTAGATATAGAGGAAACAATTCCTTTTATTTCTTCTTACTAGTTAGTAAACTTTTGTTGTTTAGTTAAACATATTTTAAATGCAAATTACATTTTTTAATGACATCGGTTATGAAATTTGAAAATTACACCCGAAGATGGAGTGAGATATGAATTTTCACTAAGCCAATGCCTGCAACTGCCTACAAGTTTATGCTTACATCCATGTGTATATACAAATATGTTACATATAGTGATGTTAATCATGCGGAGCGGGATTTTTCCAAGATGCATCGCTGCTTTTAGACCCACACTGGTAAGTATCAAAACTCGGCAGGTGGATGGAGACCCGCTTTTTTTCCTTATTTTTTTAAAGGGGAAAAAAGAAACAAAAAGAACTGAAAGTAGAAGATTTTTTAAGGTTAAATTTCCTTTTTGAAAGAATTAAATTATATTATCGTAGCCATGATCACTAGTAAAGAATTAAATTACAGGTTAAAACACTCCATTTTTGTGAAATGATTTTTCTTATATTTGAATATGTTCCACTGATTTAGTTATTTAAAGAAGTATTATAAAAAGATATCAAAATGATGAGGGAACGTAAATTCACATGGAATGTTGAATGTGCTGTGTTGTGGCCTAGAAAACATGTAAAACACAATCGAATAGAGTTTTAAAAATTTTTACAAACTCTCAAGATTCTCATAATGTTATATACAAATAATTGAATAAACACAAACTTATGGGTTTGGCAATAGCACTGGATGATCAAGCATTCCAAAACCTTCAGATCTTCCTTGCTATTCTTCTCCTTCTAGATCATCTGTTTTGTGGGCACCGGTAAAATCTCTTAGATTATCTCTACAATATCTTTCTACTAGGCAGAGGTTCTTTACACTCTAAACAGGAGAGCTAAAGAACCACTACATGGAAGCTAGATGAAAGTCTACAAAACTAGAACCTCCAAGGCATATTTATAGACACATTGGCTAGGTGGTTAGAACAAAATCTCTAAAGAGATTTCCTTGGAGAGAACCACGCCCACCACTTGGGTAGTTGGGCGTGGTTTATCATCTCTTCAATAGGAAAATGACACATGTCTCAACTACCTGATTTAGTGTGATCTTGTATCCATCCAGAATCTGTCCGAGGTCTAATTTTGATTCAAATTGAGATATTATTTATTTTAACTTTTAAAATAAATATCTTTCATGATTTTCTCAATTATTTAAATTATCTCATAATTCAAATGAATATCTAAGAATCTATTTCAACTTTTGAAAAAGATATTTTTCTGCACCAGAATAACAAAAAGATTACATGATGATCATACAAGATATTTGTTTTCTAGAATCATGGACTTGGCACCACATGCACTCCTAAAGTTCATGTGTGGTGCCATACATAGTTCCCATGGAATGTTATGTGCAATTACTACTATAGAAAAAAGTAATCCAAGAAAATTTTAATTAATCCATCTGAAAGAATATTATGGAGTTAGCAAGGGGACCAAATGGACATATATAATTTAAGCTCCAACAATTATTTATAATTTAATTATCTCATAATTAAATTAATAATAATTGTTAACTCCAGTTTGTGCCACTATTAGAAACTAAAGCTGCACTCTTAAATTATATGTAGAATTATATGGAATCTTAAAAATTAAATTTCATCAACAAGGTCATCCATTGATATAATCATTTGCCATGTTACAATACCTTCTACAATAACATTTATAATTAGATGTAAGCTTATAGTTTTTCGTGCAACCTTTCTAATTGCTTCTTTTTCTATAAGTTCTATCTCTTATGGCGATAACCTTTTCATGAACAAATCATAAATGAGAATTTGGGTAATATTTGATATCCCATATCAAATAGTGAGATCTCTGCATCTAAGCTCCCGAATTAATACTCATAAGAATATTATCTTAACATCCTATCTTGTAGGAGTTATGGATTCCATATATGTGAATAATGTTCCTAGCTACCTATATTAGTATGTCTCCAATATTGTACCAAGGTCTTGATCCTAGATGTTACAAATCTCAATCATTGGCAATCAGACATTATAAATAGATGTGAGTTCACTAATCACCACATGATTAAGATAAGATCCATAAAATGATCATCAATAATATACTTCTAATTTCTTGTCATATAATTACACAAGAAATTAAATTCTATCGTGATCTAGGTTTAATGTGTCCTAAATATAATGATGTTTCTATCTAGTAGTTACCATTGCTATAATCCAGAGAAGATTATTCCACCAAATTTAGGCTAGACAACATCATAATCTTAAGCAAGATAAAGTGTATAGCTTTATCTACTAATTATAAGCCAAAGTTTATACTAAGTATATATAATCATATCCTCTGTATTATGAACACTTCATATACATAATTATATACTTGTATAAATATTGGAATTTTAATCATATTTGCACATATATATATATATATATATCAGCGTATATGTCATGGAGAACAACAAGGAATATTATTTATCAATAATGCAAAACTTTATTTCTCATAATGCCTAATTAGGATAAAACGACATGCTTTATAAGCATCAATTCAAATAGAATATTGGTAAATTTGGTAAATACTGCGCTCCCATTAAATTAAAGAGAGCTAGAAAGATATTATTACATTCCATGTTTTGTTCATATCGTCATGTACTTCAATATGATAGTTCGTTGTCACGTGAGAGTAAAATCCACTTTATGACAACAAACAAATCCGTAATATTAAAAAGCACAAAAATAACTGCTTAATATATAGGCGTAGTATCTTTTCTTTTTTTAACTTTTAGCACTTTGTGTGGGTTTTCTAGAAAAGAAAAATTAGCAAAAGTATGCATAAATATGACAAACATACAAAACGTATAAAAATTTAATAAATATATAACAAAAATTTTCATAAACTTTTATAAAACAATGCTATAAAGTATATTAATTTAATGCTTAGTAAATGTATATACAATTTGTGGCACGAGATCATCCAAAATTTTCTAACATGAAACGTGTTTTCTATATGAAGCTGTTGTCTTCTTGTCTATTTCTTGGGATCAACCAGACGTATATGTATAGGTGTAGAATAAACTAAGGGTTTCTAATAATCACTCAACTAATATTTACTCTCTCACTAATTTCAACACATGAACAAGGCGTGACTGGGAAAAAAAGAACTTTTTTTCTCTTTCTCTATCTTCTATGCACCTATTGTAAGGAAATGTAAAACCCAAGAAACTCTTAGTGCGTAATATAAGCACTATTTAAGAATTATGTTGAGCAATTTATGTATAAAATTTTATGAGCTAAATTTTATGCTAAAAAATTTGTTAAGTGCCTTGAAGGTAATATACGTGTCATAAGGATTATTATTTAGACCCAATTTTTGTAAAAAATTTAATAAAAATAAATATAGGATTTACAAGATTTAAATATCATGTCGTACTCCTAAACAAAGTATGAGTTATATGAGGATGAGAGATTAGTTGATGAGCAAAGGAAAAATAAGCTTGAAAGTTTAATTGTCACAAAATATGTCGTAACAGATTTTGAAATAGAAACGTAGCATAAGAAAAATACTGTAAGTAAAATATGAAAATTATGCTGTAGAACCCATGGTTTTAATTGAAAAAGATTTCAAAATTTTAGGACCATTTTTGGAATTTTTGAAAAACTTTAGGGGTTAGAAACTTATTCTAAAAAATGAAAAATGAAATGGGGACATGAATAAATCAGGGCCCCCTCCCCACATGAACACCCCCCTCCCAATTTATAATTTCTTCTTCCTTTCCTTTTCTTTTTCTTTCTTTTCTTCTTTTCTTCTTTGCTTTTCCCTAAGCCCAAAACAGAGAGAATGCCCCCTGCCAACTTCCATCTGACCTTCCTAAAGCCATCACCGGTAACACGCTATGGCAAAAATAAAGTGCCGCTGCCTGAGGTTCTAGCTACCAAACCATTGCCTCCTCACTTGCTGCTGGCTGCCGGAGAGAGTTGTGGGAAGTTTGAAGTTTGAAATTTCTCCACGTGATTCTGGCACCGTTTGGCCTTGTTTTTTGGGCCTGTTTACACCGTTGGATTCCTCTTGTTGAGGAGAACAAGACTCAGCCCCTCTTTGGCCAAATCATCTCTGAAAAATCAAGACCCCTGTTGCCCCTCCTTTTCAAATTTTCTCCATTTTCCAGCAACTCGAGCTCTGTTTTGGAAAACCGACTTGGAACAATCATCCTTGCATTGAGAGCTTCATTTTGGTACCACTCTCCATTGCCGCCTCACTGGTCAACCTTAGTCAACATCGGTCAACTCCCAGTCAACAGGTGACCCTGATCGCCAAATTGGAGAAAATGTCATTTCATCCTATTTTTGATGTTCTGGACACGTTCGTGGTGTCGAATTTGCATGACAGATTTCAAAGGAAAGTTGGCAATTCAAAGTTTCAACAGTGATTGCGTTTTAGATCTTTTGCCTCCAAAGGTTGTCAGTTAAGTTGGTAGGGACTCTATAACTAATCTCTCGTAGCATTTTTTTTTAATTAGTCAATAAATTTGGAATTCAAAATTCAAATATATGGATTTTAAAAATATTGTTTACTAAACCATATATTATTAATATTGTTGTTGTTCTTACTAATATTAATGTTGTTGTTTTCAATATTATTGTTAAGGTTATTAATCTTGTTATATCATTGCTATCATTAATGTTGTTATTGTTGTTGTTGTTGTTGTTGTTGATATTGTTGTTACTATCATTATTACTTATTATTCTCTAAAAACTTGTTATTGAGTTGGTTATGTGAATATTTGATCTTGAGTTAGTTTTATGCGCATATTGGATCCTTAGATGTTTATTTATGATTTAGGATTATGAACAAGTGTGTGATGTATGAGCTTGGTCTTGAAAGTGGAGTTTCTATGATATGATTAACGTGAGTGGAATGGTGAATAATTTTGGTTGTATTCTTGCTATGCGATATAAAATAAATACTCTAGGTGGTGCGTCTTGAAGTTATAGCGTACCATAATATATTTGCAAATCATTTTTATGTAGGTCTAAAATTTGGTTTAGTCAAAAAACAGCTGTTATGCTGCCTAAATTTCATTAAGAACTGACTGATGTGGGTAGAATGATTTAGGATCAATTTTAGTACTCATACTGGTTATAACCTGATCCTATGCTTGCTGAGATCTTACGCATCACTGTCGGACAATTTCAAAGGCCATCAAAAGTGTTTATCAAAGTTATATCCTACGGTGTGCTCATTTGTTGGGCACAAAGGATTTTTTATATTGATGGTATTGTCTATGGAATATGGTCTATCTTACAGGATGCCCTTATGGGGACAACAAACACGTGGTGCTCATTTGGGGCACAACAGAATATTGTAAATCATCCTTTGTTTCCTTTACTTCACTAACAACCCAGGATGTGTATGAAGAATTTGAGTGACAAATTATAAATTTCAAAATTATAGATTTGCTTGATAAAGTGAAAAATCGTTAAATTTTTGCATTGTCAAAAATTTTTTTTTATTAACTATACAATAATCTTATGTAATAATAATAGTAGTAAAGAAAAACCGAGAGACAAGAAATAAATTTCCTACTGGGCATTGTATGCTTACCCTCCCCCCTACTTTCTCTTTCAGGTTAGTTGATTGATCCTCGGTGTCATGGATTCCATCGATGCTTCTCGCTATACAATTGGTATTCTCCCTTCAATTTTCTTGGTGCATGGATGATACATAGAATGAACACTCCCATTAGATAAATTGGTTATTTATAAACCTTGTTTAAATTGTTATTTGAATTTATTTTTATTTTCATTTTTATTTTTATTTATTCTAACTAACGCTATGTAGCTGTATTTTCACTTATTTGATAGACACATTTAAATTTTGTATATTTTTATTTTAATTTTCTATTTGTACTTTATTTCTTTTAATTTAGCATTAAAGTCTTTGGAGCATCTTTGGATAAATTTTTATAAATTTTACAGGCCTTACTATAGTTTTCTAGTATTTTGGCCTTTTAGATCTTTAAAAATATTTCTTCCAATTAAGTCACTACCCTCGGTTTTGGGTCGCGACATATGCAATATAGAAATTAAGCAGAACAGAAGTTATGTAGCATGAGCATGTTTCATGAGCAGGATTAGGGCAGATTGGATTAAATTTTAGTACTTTGTTTGGAAAGAACTTGGATTGGATAAGCTCTTATCCTATCCATGCTTAAATCCCCTTGGAAGGGGATTAAGCAATCTTTTGCTTAAGCATGAAATTAAACACAACTTTTGTACACAAAAATTTCAAGGACCTATTTGTAAAAATTTATAAAATTGGGTCAATTATAATTTTCTAAAAATGAGGGCTCAAAATGTAATTTTTTATGTGACGAAAATATTTTTCCTTTCTAATTTTAAAAAACTACAATTTAACCCCAAATTTTGAAGAAAATTACAAAAAGGACCCTTATCTTAATAACACAACATCAAACATACGATTGGATTATTTAAAATTTTATCATATGCTTTTCAATACAATACAATCCAATTCAATGCTCTAAAACTATTATATCCAATGTTATCTTATCCCATGCACCAAACGAGCCTATAAGGATTAGACAGTATGGAAATTATGTAGTCCAAATATTATACTGTATAAAATTAAGCAGAATAGGAAATACAATGTCAAGGATATAGATAAGTATGGAATATTGTGGAAGCTTGTGATTCAGTATAGAAAAACATGTCGACTATACAGGAAAAATACTACTCAGTATAGAATTAGACTGTTAAAAAGTTGATGTGGGACCCATGGGAGATACCTCAAAACTTGAAGAAAGCTCCACAAACTTCTAGTGAATATGAATTTCAAGTAAGAATCTCACTGAGAAATTAATTTTAAGCAAGTTAAATAATGGCTTGAAAAAGCCATGTTGTTATAAGAAAAACTGACATAAATTTTGCAGTTGGACCAAGTCTTTCAATTGTGTATAGAATGAATAGAGAAGCCACTATTTATAATTAATGAAATATACAATTATTCCTTAAAAAGCTTCCCCTATTTTAATTTTAAATATCAAATAAAAGAGATAATTTTTTCTTTCCCTTATTTGCTTGTGGCGCATAGAGAATCTCTCCTTACTTATGGCGCCAATCACCTATTAAGAGAGAGAAAATAACTGCTTGTTACCCAAATTGATTTGTTTGCATAATTCAAACTTCTAATTTTGAATAAATCACAATTATTAGAATATAAACTTTTACAAATAGGAAATTTGGTGACAAGTCTTGCATTGCATAGGGAACCCTTCATTATGCCTGAATGTACCACACAGAGTGGGTGGAACCCACTATGTGTCTTTCAAAATTAATTATAATTTATTTATTATTAAATAATCTTATTACTTAATAATTATAAATTAATTCATGATTAATTTATTTTGAGTAATATTTGATTTAGAATTCAGTAATTCTAAATTAACTAATTTAAAGAAATAATTCTACTTGTCCAAACAATGGACCCAAAATTTTAATCTTCAATAAAAACTAATATATTAACTAAGCTCTTTAATTAATATATTACTCTTTTATTAATTCAAATGTTACTCCACTAAATACTTAAAATTGCACTCTTGAAATTATAAATATAATTACTCATATTCTAAAGTTGCTCATTTGATATAGTTATTGCATATAAATTGATCCTCTATAAGTAATTCATAATCAGAGCTAGGTAAAATTTGTTAACCTTTCTGATTACTTCTTTATCTTTGAGTTTCATTTATTCTGTAATAAATAACATATTCATGAACTTAATCACCAATTTGGGCACTCATATTATTTAAGACCTGGATCAATACTCAAGATAGTTATTTATCTGCTTTTATTTAAAGAAGAAATGGATTCTGCCTCCAATCATAGACACAAGGTGCCGGATTGGAATCTAATAGATTCCAAAGTAGAACATACCAAATTTTAACATATTTTCTTTAAAACCAAGAAGCACCAACCGCTGCCAGTCACCGGCATAGCGTGCCAGATTGGAATCTGGTACTTTTTGAAAGAAATAAGCACCAATCCCCTCGACTGTTGGTGTGGGGTGCCGGATTATAACCTAGTAGGTTTCAAAGTTAAAATCTAGTAGATTCTAACATACATTCTTTGAAACAAAGAAGCTCTAACTACCTCTTTTCGCCGATGAGGGGTGTGAAATTGCAACTTGGTAAGTTTCTAAGCTGGAACTTGCTAAATTCTACCACGGAACCCACATGTGCTAACAGGTTCCATACCTGAACCTACCAAGTTCTATCGTAGAACCTACAAATTTCGTCTCAAAACCTGCCAGACTCCGACCTAAAACCTATCAAGTTTCAAAGTAAAATCTACCAGATTATTTCTAATTTCTTATTAAAAAAAACTTGAAAAAGTGATTTCTGTCTTTTTCATTGTCATATTGTATATTAACTAGAGATCATTTAGCTGATTGTGATCAATTCAAATTCAAGAAAAGATATCTATATTAGATGTTTTAGCATAGTATTTTTGGTTTTACAACTGGCTCTTGGTCGTTGCCTCAACATTGATCCTACAAGTTGGCAATCCAAAAGCAAAAAGCTAGGAAGAGAGAGAGAGAAAGAGAGAAACGGTGCACTTACATAAAGACAAAAAGCATCTAGCTAAGCAACAATCAATCCAGGTCTCTTTAATACATATCCAAATGTGATTTACCCACGCGCACAACTCAACCTAACATAATAAATTGACTCGTTGAGCATAATAATTTCCAATATTGCTGACAGAACTACACTACAAAAACAAATTACCACAAACTTTTTCTTTTTGCACATCTCCCAAATAATGATGAGAGATCCATTGAAACGAAGTGTGAAAATAAAAATTTCAGAGTTCCAATCAAAACATTTTCGAACCTATCCATGTGTTACAGCAATGTGTTATGCGTTTTACCACCTCGAAATTTTATTCTTTTGCTTTATCTATGATTGCCTTGTGAGAATTGAATTCAACTTCAAAAAATAAACTCCACAAATGGCTAATGCAGCTTCTTAATTGTAAAATATACAGTCTTGAGTGAAATTTGCAAGAAAATTCTCGTTTCCAATCTAAAAACAACATAATACAAGGGGAAAAAAAGTATGAAATTTTGGAATAAATCCAACTATGGGCTAATATATTAAATAAATGGGTATTAAAGGCTATCAAAATAGGTTGCCCAATTAAAGTGATCAATTTGGGTCTAGACTTTTAATGCACCATTAAGTGTGAGCTTCTTACTTATAGAGACCAAAATATAATTATTGATTTTATGATGGGCTAAATCGATAATTAATGATAACAGTTAGGGTAAGTAGTTATATAAAAGGGTTGTGGTCCTCAAGTCAATATGTATGTTATTTTTCAATTACACATCTATAGAGAGATTACAAAGGCATACTTTGAAGGACTTATGTATTAGACTTGGAAGATCTTCAACCTACAGACTTAGGAATCCCATCATTATCTATGGATTCAGGTTAGCTTCTGCATCTTATTAATTCTCACCATGATCTGACATGAATGATTTTGGTTGACGATAGCTTTCATCACAATATTTTGTTCTAACAAGTGGTTTCTAGAGCCTCTTCATGTTAAATCATTAGAAATCAATAAATTTCTAGATGTAATTCTCGTAGGAAAATTCTCAAACTTAACCATCTATGGTCCTCTAAAATTGTTGAATTTGAGCACAATTATTTGAGAAAATTTTGGTTGAATTATTTAGGAATTTTTTTACATATTTTTGTTTTTCTAACCCAAAATAAAAGCAAAGAACATGGCCAACAGCGCCTTTATCGTTGCTAGCACTAGAACCTGGGTGCGGCTGTCAGGCCATGTCAGAAAGTTAGAACTGCGACCTCTGGCCACGGCGATTGCCAAAAGCCAACGCATAAGGAGAATTTAAAAAAAAAAGATGTTGTAATTTTTTACTCGTGGCTAGTTTTCCCACCGTTGGAGGTGACCTTTTTTGGACAAGGCCGACAGGGGGAGCCGCGGCCTCTGGCCATAGCAAATCAGGGAAGAGGGAACACTCTAGGTCGCTGCCTAAGAGAAATTTAAAAAAAAAATTAAGGACGGGGGGTGTTTGGCCAACAACTGGTTCCGCCACTGCCAGCATCGGCCCCTTCTAGTGGCAGCCACTAGGCATCGGCCGGAAAAGAACTATGACCACCTGGCCACGGCATGATGCAGAGGTGGCATGATGACTGCCTGCATAACCTTCTCCTAGGTCCATAGACAACTCGAGTTCGTTTTTACAAATATGGGCTCAAGCCCAAAAATAAGGGAAGACATACATAGGGCCAATTGGGCCCATGACTAGATAGAAGCTAGGGGTCAAAACCACTGGGTGATCAGAGAAAAAAAAGATGATATAGGCTTGGGCCTTTGAAAGCAAAATCGAGGGAGATGGTTTTAGGATCTATGTTGGGTCCACTAGACCTAGTCAAAATTGACCAATCAACAATTGACTTTGATCAGTTGACTTTTGACCAAAATTTTTATTTTTTTATTTTAATTTTGATCATTTTTGGTGTAATTTTAAATTCAAATATTGGTATTTTATATATTTTTTGAGATGAATCAATTGAAGCAACATGTCATCAAAGTGGCCTTTCTTATGAAAATTAATTTGTTTTAAAATATAAATGGTTGTGTCTATGTAACTTATGCGAATATTGATCGACCCAAAAAAAGGCCAACATTTGATAGAATTGCATGTACACTTGTGGTAATAAACACGTGATGATTATTCAATTTTTACATGTGAACAATAAATTGGCTTAAAGAAAGATTTATTGTTTGACATGTTCTTATTGTCAGTATTGGATTACTATACTAAGATATTACATACAAGTTAATATTTCTGTACAAAGACTTAATATTAATGGAGTGTCCGATGTCTTGAGATGGGGTGGCCTTTATTTGGATTATTTATTATTATTTTGGATTCTTATGTGAGCTTGTTTTTTATTTGTTACATTATTCTTTGATTCAACTACTAGTTTTGCTTTAAACATTACTGCCAATATCAATTCCATTCCTATACTAAATGGTAGCAACTTTAAATCATGGCAAAAAAACCTCTTTATAGTTCTCAAAGTCATGGATCTCGATCTTGCATTAAGGGTCCCTTCTCCTATACCTCTTCTAGATAAAAGTTCCTTTGATGAAAAGAGGGACATGGAAAGGTGGGAGAAGTCAAATCGCATATATATGGTGATCATGAAGAAGGCCATTCCAGATGCATTTAAGAGCACCATATCAGAAATGATAAAGACAACCAAAGAGTTCCTTGAGGCCATTGAGAAGAGATTTGCCAAAAATGAAAAGGCTAAAATAAGTACTCTTATGGCAAGCCTTGTCTCAATGAGAAATAAAGGTAAAGGAAACATCAAGGAGTATACCATGGAGATACCTCATCTTACTTCAAAGCTGAGAGCACTTAAACTTAATCTCTTTGAGGACTTACTAGTGCATTTAGTTCTCATATCTCTTCCCACACAATTAAGTCAATTTAAGGTGAGCTATACCTATCAAAAGGAGACTTGGTCTCTTAGTGAGCTCATTTCACACTGTGCGCAAGAAGAGGAAAGGTTGATGCAAGAAAAGACAGAAAGTACTTACTTGGCTAAAACTTCTAAAGACAAAGGGAAGAAAAGAAAGAAGGATAAGGAAGCTACAGTTATGGTACCTCAAAAGAAATAACAAAAGAGACTAAATGATCTAGAAGGTACAGGTTGTTTCTTCTATGGAGCTACAGGACATAAGAAGAAGCATTGCATTAACTACCACGCTTTGAGTGCTAAGAAAGGTATGCTTCTTAATTTGGTTTGTTTTGAGGTTAATTTAACTTCAATACCTAAATACACTTGATGGATAGATCCAAATGTAACAACTACTCACATCAATGTGTCTATGTAGGGTTGCCTGAAATGCTGCAAGCCAAATGATAGTGAAAGATACGTCTATATAGGCGATGGCAAGAAGGTTAAAGTTGAAGCAATAGAAAAATTTAGATTATTTTAAATACTAGATTTTATTTAGATCCTGATGAGACATTTATTGTACCGTTTTTGAGGCAGAATTTGATTTTTATTTCTACTTTGGACAAATTTGTATATTCTTGTTCATTTAAAAATGAAAAAATTAGTTTGTTTCATGATTTAAAATTGGTTTGTTCCGGTTCTTTGTCAAGTTACGATAATCTTTATTTATTTGATATAATTGCTTCAATTAATGAATCCCTACAATTAACTACATGAGGTATAAGGAGCAAATTAACTAGTAAGAATGGAGCTGCGTTATGGCATAAGAGATTAGGTCATATCTCTAGAAGGAGAATAGAGAGACTTATATTAGACAAAATTCAAGATCTTTTAGATTTTACAGATTTTGATGTTTGTGTAAACTGTACAAAGAGAAAACAAACCAATAAAAGAGGATTTGAAGCCAACACATCTTTGGATGTCTTAGAACTTATATAAATAGATATGTATGGGCCATTTCCAACGGTTTCTTGGAATGGTCAACAATATTTTATAACATTCATAGACTATTTTTCTCGATATGGCTATATTTATCTCATTCATGAAAAGTCATAGTCATTGGATTTGTTCAAAATTATAAGGCTAAAGTTGAGAACATACTCAGCAAAAGGATTAAAAGTGTCAGATCTGACTGTAGTGGTAAGAACTATGGTAGATATGATGGTTTAGGTAAACAACATCCAAGACCATTTGCTAAATTCCTATAGAAATGTGATATCATCCCACAGTACAATAGCCAAGTTTGCCCACTATGAATGGTGTTATTGAAAGATGGAATAGGACATTTAAGGACATAATAAGGAGTATGATCTCTCATTCTACCTTACCAAAATCATTCTGAGGAGAAGCACTTACGACTGCAACATATATTCTCAATAGGGCTCCCACTAAAGCAACTACCAAAACCCTTACAAACTTTGGATGGGCAGGAAGCCTAGTTTAAAACATTTGCATATTTGGGAATGTCCAATTGAGGCAAGGCCTTATAGGCCTAATGAAAAGAAACTAGACTCAAGGACGGTGGGTGTTATTTTATTAGATATTCTAAAAGATCTAGGGGTACAAGTTTTATGATCCCACAGCTAAGTTGATTTTTTAGACTAGAAAAGCCCGATTATTTGAGAATGTCAAGTTTGTAGGGGGAGATACAATTAAGGACTTTGTCTTTGAAGAGGAATATGCTGATATTCCCACGGCTATTATTGATATTAATAGGGCTCTTATTCTTGATAGTGTTTAAGAAGCAAATCCAAACCAAGACAATGTCGGAGAACCTCTTATTCCAAAAGTTGTTTCAAAAGAACAAACTCTACCACCTCAAGAACCTAAGCCATGAAGGAGATCTACTAAAGAAAGGAGAAGTGTGGTGCTAGCTAATTACATAATATTTCTCCAACAATATGAGTTTGACATTGGTGTAGTGGAAGATGATCCAATCAACTTCCATCAAGCCATGGAAAGTTCTAAATCTCAAGAATGGATTGATGCCATGAATGAGGAGATAAATTCCATGAAAGTCAATGACATTTGGGATCTTGTCCCATTGCCTAAAAGAGCAAAACCCATTAGTTGCAAATAGATATTTAAGACCAAGTGGGATTTGAAAGGCAATTTTAAAAGGTACAACTCTCTTCTTATCACTAAAGGATTTACACAAAAAGAAGGCATCGATTATAAAGAGAATTTCACTCTGGTTTCTTTGAAAGACTCTTTCAAGATTATAATGGCATTGGCATTGCATATTTGATATTGAGCTTCATTAGATGGATGTTAAGGTTGTATTTCTCAATGGCAACATTGATGAATCAATCTATATTATACAACCGGAGAACTTTATCTCAGGAGGTGCAAAGAAGATGGTTTATAAATTGAAGAAATCCATCTATGGGCTCAAGCAGGCTTCTCGTCAATAGTATTACAAATTTCATTAGGTTATCATCACGTTCGGTTTTGAGGGAAATATGGTCGATGATTATATATATCACAAGTTTAGTAGGAGTAAGTATATTTTTCTGGTTTTATACATCGATGACATTTTGCTTGCCAGCAATGATATAGCCTTATTGCATGAAACCAATAGATTTCTATGAAAGAAATTTGAGATGTAAGATCTTGGTGATGCCTCTTTTGTGTTGAGTATACAAATACATCAGGATCACTCTTGGGGTATTCTTAGATTATCACAAAAGGGCTATGTTGAAAAGGTTCTCAAGAGATATAGCATGTAGTATTGTAAAACAAGTGATACTCTTGTGGCTAAGAGAGACAAGTTTAGTCTCAATCAATACCCTAAGAGTGATTTTGAGATTCAAGAAATGGAGAAGATTCCTTATGCATCAGCGGTAGGGAGTTTGATGTATGATCCGGTCTATACATATCGAGATATTGCGTATGTTACAGGGATATTGGGTAAATACTCAAGCAATCTTGGAAAGGATCACTAAACAATAGCCAAATGAGTCTTGAGGTATTTATAGAGAACAAAGGACTACATAATCATGTATCGAAGGTTGGAACAACTCGAGATCATTGGGTATAGTGACTTTGATTATGTTGGATACCAAAATAGTGTGAAATCTACGTCGGGCTATGTTTACCTTCTCATTGGAAGTGTTGTCTCGTAGAAAAGTGCTAAACAGCTTCTTATAGCATCTTCTACCATGGCAGCAAAATTCATTGCGTGTTAGCATCCAATCATACAATATGGCTGCAGCATTTTGTCATGAGGCTACACATACTAGATAGTATTCAAAGACCACTAAAGTTATTTTGTGACAATAAGTCAACAGTTCTATATTCCAACAATAACAGAAGCTTGACGAAGTCAAAGCATATAGACATCAAGTTCCTGATTGTGAAAGAAAGAGTTCAAAGTAGACAGTTGTCCATAGAGCATATCGGTACAAACTCTATGATTGCAGATCCGCTTACAAAGAGATTTCCACTCAAAATGTTTAATAAGCACACAACCCATATGGGTGTCATGTCTAATGAGGATATTTAGTTTTAGTGGAAGTTTGTAATTTTAAATGCTTTTCTAATATAGACACTTTTCAATTATTTAAGTTTATATATATTTTTGAGGTTATTTTCTATAGAAATAAAGTTTTGGTTTATTCACACTATAATTTTGGTACAGTTTGATCTTACTAAGGTTTTAAGGTGGACCAGTTGGAAATAGGCATGTTAAGATCACATTGTATGAAATTTCCATGCTTGACCTTTGTCATTAGTTTTTTGAGTTTATGTGATCATTAATAGGTCTAGTTACAATATATGTAACAAATGTCGCTTTAGTCCTATATTAATATAGTTAATAGACAAGATTGTTGAGATGTATACATTTTTTATAGAAAAATTCATGAGCGCATAAGGTATAACTCACATTAATGAAGTTGTATATATAGCCCAAGTGAGAGATTGTTGGAATAAATCTAAATACGGGCTAATATATTAAAAAATATATATATTAAAGGCTATCATATAAGGTTGCCTAATTAAAGTGATTAATTTAGGTTTTGGACTTTTGATGCATTACTAAGTATGAGCCTCCTCTGTATAGAGATTAAAATATAATTACTGATTTTATGATGAGCTAATTGGTAATTAAGGATAACTGTTAAGATTAGCAGTTATATAAATAGGTTGTGGTCCTCAAGACAAAACATATGTTATTTTTCTATCACCTATGTATATAGAGATTACAAACGCATACTTTGAAGGAGGACTTATGTACTAGATTTGGAAGATCCTTAACCTACAGACTCAGGAATCACATCATTATCTATAGATTCAAGTTAGCTTCCGCATCTCATTAATTCTCTCAGTGATTTAACATGATTGATCCTAATTGATAACGGCTTTTATCATAATATTTTGCTCTAATATGAAAAATTTGGAATCTTTACTCTGAAACCTCTCTGCCAATAAGCAACACCATATCAAAGGACCACAAAACAAACTGCGTTTGGTAAAATATGAAATCTTCTAAAATCTATAGATCACAAAACCAATATAAGTAAGAAAACTCAATCAGTAAACTAAATGTATCAACTAGACATAGCAAAAGAAAATTCAAAGGCAAGCTAATAGCTAACAATTCATGTAGTTTTAAAACTTGAAGGAGAGTTAACAAAAAAAGAAAAACAAAACTATTTTTGTCCAAAAAAACAAACAGAGGAACTAAACTTTTACTCGTCCTTGCAAACTTAGAAACTAACATACATGTTGTTGGAAAATAATTTTCATGTGAGCTTACATATGTAATTAAATGTGTTGTTTAATGCTATCTTAAGGTAAAGCCTAAATTAAAGTAATATAATTAAGATAAAGTTAAAAGGTTTTTTTGGGTATTAATATAATGTATGGGTTATTATTATTATTATTATTATTATTATTATTATTATTATTATTATTATTATTATTATTATATGTGTGGATACCAATTTGTAATTTCCAGATTTTATGATGGGCAAAACTTAAAATACATAAAAATAACTAAAAAAAAGTTATTTATTTTGGTTATGGTCCCCAATTTCATACATATTATTCATTCAAAAAATTTATAGATATCCCTGCTTCTTTGAAATCCCATCTTCAGAAAAGATTTCAAGGAATACATATTGAATTGAAAGACAATAACCCACAATGATCTAAACCATGAATCAAGGTACGCTTCTACAATTCAAAATGATTTCTATCAATGATTTAACATGAATGATCTTGGTAGAATATGATTAAATTCGTTCTTACTAGTGGCATCAGAGCGGTTTCATGTTGAATCATTGAGAAATATTTTCTCAAATTTTTTGGTTGAATTTTATGTTGATAAGGATTATGGTGAATTGCATTATTCGATTCATATGTGCAGATGAAGTTTTGGTATGTGTGTGTATATATATATCAAGATCGTTGTTTGAATGCAATTGTTTGCACACATGCCCGAGAATTTATTAATTATGCCTGCCATTCATAATCATTGATTTATTGACGCATGCTCAGTAATTATTTGGATTTAGTCATATGGCATTGCACTACCAACAATTAAGTTTAAAAAAAAAACAACAAAAGAGGATGTATATATGGATTCAAGCATATACGATTTATTGAAATCATTGTGAGTATGGGTTAAGTAACCCGCATGATTACCGATGGCAATCTCACTGCCGTCGGCATGGAAATCAGGCCGACACCATCAGGCCTCACCGGAGTGGGAGAATAGTGGCCTTTGGTGGTGGCGGTGCATTGAAACGGTGGCCTAAGTCACTATTCCGCCAGGATGCTGGGTTTTGCCAAAGGGAGAAAAAGGGGTTGTTCTTGGGTTTTGCTGGCTGCTTGCTCTTCTGCCGCTAGTGTCGGCCCCCTCTGGGTCCCGTCGGCTAGCAGAGCCACGGCTGGCGTGGGGAAGCCTTTTGGTGGTTGGCTGATGTCATTTCCCAAGGGTGATGACCCCTGGGTGTGAGGCAATTCTTGGCTTAGCCCAGAATTTGCTTCTAGTTTATATGGGTCCAATAGGCCTATGACTAGATGAGACCCACGACCTCAACCCTTGGGTGACCAGCACCAAAAACACTAAAAAAAAAAAAAAGGTGTGCTTTGTTACATGGGCCCAAGGAGCCCATGAGGGCCCGTGACCGAGTGGAAACCTAGGGGCTTAACCCCTGGGTGACCCAAATCAAAAAAAAAAAAAAAAAAAAGAGGGAAGGCTGGGAAAGGACCCTGGTCGGGTCAACCTGACCCGGTCCACTTTTGACCGGGTCAGGGTCAATGGTCAATTGTCAACGTTTACTTTGACCGTTAACTTTGATCTAGTTGACTTTTTGAACAATTTTTTTAGGGGTTAATTTTTGGTTGTAACTTTAAAATTCAAATTGTGTTTTTAGATTATTAATATTATCAAATTAATAGATTGAACCAATAAGCTGCCAAAGTAACCTCTTTTATGGATGTTAATTAATTTGTGATATTAAGATGGTTGTGTGAATTTAATTCAAGCGAATATTATTCGGCCTAAAGAAAGTTTAATATTTGGCCGAATTAAATTCATACCTGTGGTGATAAATATGTAACAATTATATGGTTATTTTTGGCATGTGAATAATAAGTAGATCTAAAGATTAGCTTATTGTTAGACATGATTTATTGTTAATATTTGATCACTACACCAATAATACCACTTACAAGTTAATATTTCTATCCAAAGACAAAATGTTAATGTTGTTACGGGTTTCTTGTGATGGGATTAACCATTGTTTGAATTTTATTGGTTGTTTTATGGAAACTCTTATGTGAATATGTGATTTTGTTCTTTGTTCAGCTATAGCATCATCTTCCTCGATATCTGCAAGTGTTAATTCCATTCCTATGCTGAATGGGGCTAACTTCAAGGACTAGAAAGTGAATGTGTTAATCGTTCTCGGTTGTCTAGATCTGGACTTAGCCATAAGGATTAAACATCCCACTATTATAGATTTTAATTCCACTAAGGATAAAAAGGAACTTGAAAGATGGGATCGTTCTAACCGAATGAGTCTCATGATCATTAAGAGAGGCATTCTAGAAGTCTTCAGGGGCACTGTGCCTGATGAGGTTACTACAGCTAAGGGTTTCCTTGAGGCAATTGAGAAATGCTTTGCAAAAATAATAAGGCTAAAACAAGCATGCTTTTGGCAAGCTTGATTTCAATGAGGTACAAAGCAAAAGGAAACATAAGGGAGTACATCATGGAGATGTATCATTTGGCTTCAAAATTAAAGACACCAGATCTTGAAATTTTTGAGGATCTTCTAGTACATCTTGTCTTAATTTCTCTTCCTACACAATTCAGCCAATTCAAGATTAGTTACAACTACCAGAAAGAGAAATTGACTTTTAGTGAGTTAATTTCTTATTGTGTGCAAGAGGAAGAAAGAATAAAGCAGGAAAAAACTGAAAGTGCTCACTTAGCTAGCACCTCTTAAGGACAAGAAGAATAGAAAGAAGAGTAATGAAACTGCTAAAGGTCCAACACAAAAGAAACAAGATAAGGATAAAAAGATGGAGATGTTAGTTGTTACTTTTGTGGTAAACCTGGACATATGAAGAAGGTCTACACCAAGTATCATGCTTGGCGTGCAAAGAAAGGTAAGCTTCTCAATTTGGTTTGTTCTAAGGTTAATTTAACTTCAGTGCCAAGACACACTTGGTGGATTGATTCAGGTGCCATTACTCATGTAAGTGTGTCTATGCAGAGTTGTCTCAGCTGCCGAAAGCCAATTGATGCTAAAAGATTCATATATGTGGGCAATGGCAAATCAGTAGAAGTTGAAGCAATAGGGCACTTTAGGTTATTATTATGTTTTGGTTATTATTTGGATTTGAAAGACACTTTTGTTATACCATCGTTTAGGTGGAATTTAATTTCTATTCCTGCTTTGGACAAATCTAGATACTACTATTCATTTGGAAATAGTCAGTTTAGTTTTTTCTTAAATTCAAATGTTGTTGATACCAGTTCTTTATCATTTCAAGATAACTTATATTTGCTTGATACAGTTGCTTCTTTTAATGAAACCTTGCATGTTAATTCTCGTGGCATAAAACATAAATTAACCGATGAGAATTTCGTTGTATTATGGCATAAGAGATTAAGACATATTTCAAGGAAAAGGATGGAAGGGCTTGTGTCAGATGGAATTCTTAATTCCCTTAATTTTACAAATTTTGAAATCTGTGTTGATTGTATTAAGGGGAAACAGACAAACAAAAGGGGATTGGATGCCAATAAAGCTACGAATATCTTAGAATTGATACATACGGACATTTGTGGACCATTTCCTATGGCTTCATGGAATGGTCAATAATATTTTGTATCGTTCATAGACAATTACTCTCGATATGGCTATCTATATCTCATACATGAGAAGTCACAAACTTTGGATGTGTTCAAGTCATATAAGGCTGAGGTTGAACTTCAACTCAGCAAAAGAATTAAAGGCGTTAGATCTAACCGTGGTGGTGAGTACTATGACAGATATGACAGATCGGGTGTACAACGTCTAGGACCTTTTGCTAAATTCCTACAGGAATGCAGGATAGTCCCTCAATATACCATGCTAGGTTCACCTAGCATGAATGGTGTAGCTGAGAGACAAAACCAGACACTTAAGGACATGGTGAGGAGTATGATTTGTCATTCCAACTTACTTGAATCCCTCTGGGGTGAAGCACTCAAGACTGCAGCTTACATTCTCAATAGAGTACCAACAAAGGCAGCAGCCAAAACACCTTATGAGCTTTGGACTGGCAAAAGGCCTAGTCTGAAGCATTTACAAACTTGGGGTTGTCTAGTAGAGGCAAGGCCTTATGGACCAAATGAAAGGAAATTGGACCCCAAGATAATGAGCTGCTATTTTATTGGTTACTCTGAACGGTCAAGGGGTTACAAATTTTATGATCCCACTACTAAGGCTATTTTTGAGACGGGAATTGCAACATTCTTTGAGGATGTTGAGTTTGGGGCAAGAAACAAGGTTAGAGACTTTTTCTTTGAGGATGAATTTGATCCTATTCCTCTTGTTCAAGAGGGATTGGATCCTATTCTCATAATTGCTTTTGATAATGTTTAGGCTTCTATCCCTGACATTGATCAAGTTGCATATCAGGAACAACCAGACATATTCGTTCAACCCCTTGAGGTACAAACTCAACAACCTTAAGAACTAGAACCTCAGGAACTTGTGCCATTAAGGAGATCCACTAGAGAAGAGAAATGCTATTCCGGATGATTATATAGTATTTCTCCAAGAACATGAGGAAAGTGTTGGATTGATGGATGATGATCTTATCAATGTTCGTCAAGCAATGCATAGTTCGAACTCTTAAAAGTGGATGGATGCCATGAAAGATGAGATAAAGTCTATGAAGGATAATGACATTTGGGATCTCGTTCCATTACCTAAGGGTGCGAAGCCCATTGGTTGTAAATGGATATTTAAAACCAAGAGGGATTTGAAGGGTGATGTAGAACGATATAAGCTCGTCTTGTCACTAAGGGCTTTACTTGAAAAAAAGGCATTGATTATAAAGAGACTTTCTCTCCGGTTTCAACGAAAGACTCTTTTAGGACAATTATGGCACTTGTAGCACATTTTGATCTTGACCCACATCAGATGGATGTTAAGACGGCATTTCTAAATGGTGACATCTATGAAATGATCTATATGGTGAAACTGCAGAACTTTGTGTCTGGAGATGCAAAGAAGATGGTTTGCAAATTAAAGAAATCCATCTATGGGCTTAAGCAGGCTTCTCGTCAATAGTATTACAAATTTCATCAAGTGATAGTCTCATTCGATTTCAAGATGAATATTATAAATGGCTGTATATACCATAAGTTCAGTGGGAGTAAGTGTATTCTCCTAGTATTGTATGTTGACGATATACTGCTTGCCACCATTCTCCTGGTATTGTATGTTGATGATATACTGCTTGCCACCAATGATATAGGTTTATTGCACGAAACCAAGATATTTTTAGTAAAGAAATTTGAGATAGAAGATCTTGGTGACGCCTTTTTTGTGTTAAGAATTAGAATACACTGAGATCGCTTTCGGGGTATGCTTGGGTTATCACAAAAGAGCTATACCAAAAAGGTGCTTAAAAGATTTGGCATGCAGGATTGTAATGTGGCGTCTGGCCCGGGCATACTTCCTCAAGCCTCCATAGGACCCACCTTGCGGAGCCACGGGACTTATGGCTCTTATTGGTATATCGTCCCCGTGCCGCCCACGCATCCGTACTGTCCCCTCTGGGGCCCTCTTGCCCCTCAGGGTTTTTCTTTCGCGTCCCTCGGGTTCGAACCTCAAACCTCCCTTAAGAGGTTCTTATTTCCATCTCGAGTACCAATTGAGCTATGTAGCTCAATTGGTATAGCTCAATTGGTACTCGAGATGGAAATAAGAACCTCTTAAGGGAGGTTTGAGGTTCGAACCCGAGGGACGCGAAAGAAAAACCCTGAGGGGCAAGAGGGCCCTAGAGGGG